>JAGTXR010000486.1:0-63315 GCA_022606575.1 Glossosoma conforme
CTCAGCATACCCACGCTGAGAAGAAGACCTGGAAGATCGGAGGCAACCTGGACTGCAACTGTAAACAAGGATCTGAAAACCCTGGGTTTGACCGAGAATGCAACGCAGGACAGACAGACATGGCGAACGTGCACAAGGAGAGCCGACCCCAGATGATGGGAAATGGCTAGTATATAGAGAAATAGAAAATTCATATAATACTCGTATTTAAAAGTTTTATATCTTAAAATAATAATCTACTATATCGTTTATAAAATTGACTTGACTTAAATCGCGACCACCTAGAAACTGTATTGCTATTAGAAACTGATTATTACGCTCTCATGTCAGCTACAAATAAAAAAATAGGACGTAATGAAACATTAAATAAATTTAGTTTTTTTATTAATTATAATCACAAATATCTTATTTTGGAGTGACTTGTATATATTGATATCAGCTTGATATAGTAGCCCTTGCAGGCTATGTACTTTAGACGCTCTTTAGAAGGTCGATAATTTTATTTCATTACATATAAGTATTATTACATAATTTGGATTACACACCCTTAAGAATAAAATAGTTTATGCTATGACATGTTGATATTGTATAACACTAAATTAAACATGGTTAATTGTTTTATATTGGTTAATTTTAACATTACACCAAGTAAGTTAAATCATTCTTCTAAAGCGCGTTGGAAGATTCTATAATATTTCAATCACGAATCAGTAGATATAAATATGTTTCAAGAAAATTATGGAGTAATATTTATAACAAGCTATAAAGTACATAAACCCTAGTAGTAAATATAACTTGTTGAAGCATTATCATAAGCAAATAAATAGTATCTAACCATAGTGTAAATAAAGTGGATTCTAGAAAAATATTTCATCTGAATATATATTTATGAAACATATTTTAAAAATAAAAAGCATTACAGTATTATTTACGTTGGCCTATATTTAAAGGATCGTTTCTGCCCACATGAGAGAGGTCACTGTTGCCTGAGGGATGTACCTGCAGCTTGTAGGGATGTGGGTACGTGCGATGTACAGAATGATGCGCTCAGCACTTATCTCCGCGAACCACAGTTTTGAAAACAATGGTATGGCTTCCGATTACTCCACAGTTTAATCCAGGGATTCAAAACCACTTTGCACAATACAGCAATTTTAATAAACAGCCACTGGGCCAAGCAACGTGGATATTACGAGGTCCTTGCTTGGAATCCTATGTTATAATAGGATCTCAATAAATTCAAAGAGCAGAGTAGATTATAAATAGCGTTTGGGCCAGTTTTGCTCTACTTCATGTCGAAATGCTGGGCTCATAAAATAATCAATAGTTTTAAAGGAATATTATTTATTACCGTATATTACTAACTTATACTTTGAGAATTGTACTGTATTAATACCTCAAAGGGCTTTGCTCTTAAAATAATTGGATCTAACCTAGGACTATTTTTTTTAATAATAGGTCAGCTACTATAAATACTATGAAATTAAGGTGCTGGGATGGGCAGGGCGTGAAAAATAAATACACAAAATTAGATTGATATACTCGTACCTGAACTTTAGGTTCTAAAGTTTGTATAAATTTAATATACATACTTATATTTAGCTAATTTCTTTTTTTATTAAATTTAAGAATAAGTCTTTTATTTTCTCAAATCTACCACGAAGACCATTCATTCACAGTGAGTCCAGTTTATATGGGCAATACAGTGATATATATATATATAATTGTGTCGGAAACAACAGGTTTTGTTGTTTCCGTAGTATAAGGATTGGCCGGCATTGTAAATAAGCGTTTCCAGGGGGCACCACGCGGAGGTTCCTTCTTTGCTCCCCTATAGTCTAATGACTTTACCTGATCGATACTTTAAAAATTGCATAGAAGCAAGGCATCCTTATATGTCATTAGTCATAATAAGCACGTATGAGAGATCAATTAGGTGATGTCGCCACAGTAGTATACTAAGTCACTTTTACCTGGAAGATCGTTGAGTGAAAAAAATATTGTGCGTTGTTAATTAATGATGAGTTAATTGAAACGACTTGGAAGAGGAAATGTCATGAAGATAATTGCTTGAGGCTCGTATTTTTCCGGTAAAAATAAACATTTTCTTGGTATGAATAACAAATTAAATGATTATTCTTTTGCATTATTTGACACGTACTACGTAGTTGTATCGCCGTTTAATTACCACTTAAAAAATAATGTAAAGTAAAGATAAATATTTTCAATTTTACTTTTTTTATCTAAAATATATAAAATTCTGACAACGTAAACTAACCAACCTCATTATAACTGTCTTAAATTAAAAATAATATTTTATTTTTCATTCTAGCCTAAAGTTTTTTAAATTCTATGAATTTTTTTTTTAATTTTCATTAGAATATTATTTTATTATTTCAATATTCCAATCTCCACTTTTATAGATCATTGACTATATTACAATATTATTATTACTTAAATATACATATACTATAGATAAAATTCTTTTTCAACGCGTCAATCAAGCACAAAAATAACGGCAGAAGCGGGATGCGAACCGCGGACCTTGAAACCAACTATGCCCAGGTATTCATACCGCTCGGAGAACTGCGCCATTGCTATGCCTAGACCGACTCGCGTTTAAACCAGTATTTATATCATTGTTATCATCGTACGATAGATGTCGCTAGTATATATTCAAAGTATGTATATTTTTATTATTATTCAATCAGTCTTCATTTATTCACAAGCTTAATATTATTACTTTCCGACAGTCTATTTATTTTAGTAAGTACCACTCGGGTCTCGAACCAAACTATATACTGAATGGATGAGAAATGACTACTTATAGCTCCGACTCGGACTTTATAACCAATCAGTTACCTGTGTTACTGATGGATAATTTTACCTTCTTGATATTGTCTCAAGGAGACATTATTATATGATTTTTTTAATTTTTATTAGAATATTATTTTATTATTTCAATATTCCAATCTACTTTTATAGATCATTGACTATATTACAATATTATTATTACTTAAATATACATATACTATACATAAAATTCTTTTTTTCAACGCGTCAATCCAAGCACAAAATAACGGCAGAAGCGGGATGCGAACCGCGGACCTTGAAACCAACTATGCCCAGGTATTCATACCGCTCGGCGAACTGCGCCATTGCTATGCCTAGACCGACTCGCGTTGACACCAGTATTTATATCATTGTTATCATCGTACGATAGATGTCGCTATAGTATATATTCAAAGTATGTATATTTTTATTATTATTCAATCAGTCTTCATTTATTCACAAGCTTAATATTATTACTTTCCGACAGTCTATTTATTTTTTCCGCGGTTCGCATCCCGCTTCTGCCGTTATTTTTGTGCTTTAATTGACGCGTTGAAAAAAGAATTTTATGTATAGTATATGTATATTTAAGTAATAATAATATTGTTATATAGTCAATGATCTATAAAAGTAGATTAGAATATTGAAATAATAAAATAATATTCTAATAAAAATTAAATAATTCATATAATAATGTCTCCTTGAGACAATATCAAGAAGGTAAAATTATTCATCAGTAACACAGGTAAATGATTGGTTATAAAGTCCGAGTCGGAACTATAAGTAGTCGTTTCTCATCCATTCAGTCTATAGTTTGGTTCGAGACCCGAGTGGTACTTACTAAAATAAATAGACTGTCGGAAAGTAATAATATTAAGCTTGTGAATAAATGAAGACTGATTGAATAATAATAAAAATATACATACTTTGAATTCTATACTATAGCGACATCTATCGTTCGATGATAACAATGATATAAATACTGGTTTCAACGCGAGTCGGTCTAGGCATAGCAATGGCGCAGTTCGCCGAGCGTTATGAATACCTGGGCATAGTTGGTTTCCAAGGTCCGCGGTTCGCATCCCGCTTCTGCCGTTATTTTTGTGCTTGGATTGACGCGTTGAAAAAAGAATTTTATGTATAGTATATGTATATTTAAGTAATAATATAACATTTGTTTATTGCTTAAAAAATTACTTACACAATTTTAAAACATTATAATAATTGTTATATATTGTAGTAATATATACTTATTTAATTTAGAGAGATATTAAATTAGCATTTTTTTCGAAACAATTACAAAAATCACATGAAAGAATAGAAGATAATAAAATATATTGTTTTATGTAATTTATATTTATTCCTCACACGTTTCTAACTTTCTGTTTTTCAGTAATTTATGAATTCCGCTCCATTTATATTTCAGTAAATATTTAGTAATTTTGCAGTTAATTTTTAACTATTTCTCAATTTATATGTTGTTAAATAAAACATTAATTTAATTACAATTCTAATAATTGTGTAATGATTTATTTTATATGTGTAATCGCCTGATTAATATATCAAGCTTTGTTTTCAAAACAAAATCGAAATATTGTAATCAATTTTCCAACAAAACGCTTTGATAAAATACCCTATGAGACTGATAGTTGACTTTCAATTTGTTTGACAAACATGCCAAAACCAGTGTACCAGAATTTTCCAGTTATAAATTATGAGATTTAAATGTTTTCAGAGACATGGACCACGTAAATTTCTAATGTTATACAAATTAAATGCATTAATTTCTGATATTGGACTCTTGAAAACATCCTGTACAGTATAATGCATCTAGATTCTAGATAAAAAAAAACGTAAGGTTGAAGTAAATATATAACTTAATAATTAATTACTATAACAACACACCGTAAAAAAGTTATTTGTTATGGTCAATTTAGTTAACTACAAATAATAAGATTTGCTTTATTTCAATTAATACTTTTTCGAGGTAACAGTATAAGAAATATCTTGCTTATTAACAACATATACCTCTTGATAAATAGTGTTTTATCTACTTAAAATGCCAGTTTATGAAACGAATATCCATATTTGCATATTTTATGATACATGATTACATATAATATAAATATATATTTTATATCCTATCTGTATAGTTTATTGTTTATTTTATTATATTCTTGCAAGTACCATACATCACAACAAGCAAAACACATATGAAGACAATAAATGACACTCGTATAGTACTCGTCTTCCGCGAATTAAATGGAATTATTATCTCAAAAAGAAGATAATCCCATACAGCATTTGTATTCTCAGTATTATCTTGCGAGGCAAAGGGACCAAAGTTCGGATTCAGATGTTTTCAAAACAATACCGGAATACGAAGACAATATAAGCTTTTGAGACGTGGAGCTGACTGGAGATGCTTCGCATAGTATTGAATATTCAACCCTTGTACTTCTTCTAGCTTTGACCATATATAAACATCTAAATTATTCTCGTGAAATCGCTTAAGAGTCCGAATTATATATACTTGTTGGGATGATCGCCAGGTAACAGCGAGAAAACTAAAAAGCACCCCATTAATATCATTTTTTAGAAGTTGATGAGAGGACTAATCATTCGATGGCCCAAATATGTATCGGGTAATAACGAAGCTTTTAAATCAATAGCCAGGACTCCTTTTGATTGGCTGTAGGGAATTGTACTCGGTAGAGCTTCGGATTCAAAGAATTGCTTACTGCATCTGTAAAAACTATATGCCTCCAATTCGTATAGACTTTATGCCCCCTAAATAGATAGCAAATATAGAAAGAATGTGTGTACTAACTTTAAATTGGAGATAAAGCATTAATCTTAACTTTATATAAACTGTTATCTTAAATTATTTTTTAATAAAAAATTAACAAATTTAAAATATTTAGTTTTGTTTCATAGTTATTTTTACGATTACATGTTTCGGCCTCCCTGGAGATCATCTTTATTATTGAAGATGGTAGGATCGCTTAAAATAAATGTGAATCAAAACGGAATATTTTTAAATTGGTAATTTTTAAATAAAATTAATTTAAAATTACAATTATGCAGTTCTAACAAGTATTGTCAGTTGATAACCTTAATGTTATTTAAATAAACTCGTACATAGTGAAATTAATTGTTGGTACATAAATGCCTTAGTTGTCAAAACTGCTATTGAAATTCCCCCTGATTTTTGTTATTATATTTAAAAAGATATAAGGTAAATTCAAATCGATGTTTAGGTTACAACTAAATGATATAATTGTTTTTTTTTTTTATGTAAATATATCCAGGATAATATTGACAGATGGTGATTTTTTTTCATCTGTGGATCCTATGGCGCTTACCATTTTACAGATGGATAGGCGCTGCATATGGAGTGTTGATCCGTCATCGTCATAATCTACAGCCCGTCATTCACGCATGATCCTAATTATTACAGGAATTTACTAAGAATGGGTGGTTTTCACGGGACGACTTTCGTCTACCACCAATTTTGATTAATAGGCTGTGACTGACGTTTTACGGGTGAGGGATCAAATTCCCACCAACCGAGGGTATTTTAAAGCTCAGAAATCTTTTTTTTTTAATCTTCGTCGAGGATCGAACCCACAACCTTAGGCTCTGCCAAGCAAACGCTTTGACCACTGAGCTATACCGCGCGGCATCTAAACGTAAACGCTATCAATATAAAATAAATAGTAATTTTATTTTAAATAATTTAAGAAATCGTACACGGCGAAGATCAAATATATTTTACAATAATAGCGCAATCGAAATAAACCAGCTCTGGTAAAATATATTTTCTTTCGCATCTGAATGTCCAGCTTTGTCACAAATACACAGGAAGCCCTCTGGAAATTCATCCGGTAAAGCGTTTTCAAAAAAAATATTTCCTAGAAAAATAAACTTTATTGATTTTCAGAAATACTATTGATTGCTTTATGTTTGTACATTTTACAAAATTAATACTGGTTGTTTGGCTTAATACGGTCAGTTTAAGGCATAGATTTGTGTTCTATTGTATTATGCGAATCGTTCAGTTTAGTTAATTCATGCGGACATATTGTCATGATATGAGAGCAGACTTACCTACGTCGAGTATAAGTGGTCTAACCCATTTTTGAGATGGGGTGGGGGTGTGTCTATGAGGAAATTAAAATGGGTTAGACCACTTATCAGTTATCTCTTAGCAAGAGAAGGATTGAGAAAGGCTACGAGTTAGTCGAAACGGCAGTCTCTTAATAGAGAACTTTTGTCACGTGATCCATGTGAAAACAAGGTAAATAAACAAATATTTATAATTTATAATGGATCTCAAAGTGAATGCTGAAAACATTGAAAAAATATTATAACTAAAAGCTTTCATCAGCATTAAGTATCAATAGGTAAATATTTCAAATGCCTTGCACAACATGTGTCTAATGCAACGCTTAAGTCGAGAGGAAAATATTTTACATCCGGTACTGAGAACACACGCTAATGACGTGACCACCTACAGGGCATCACATGTCCGAGGCCTCTTCTCGACGGCGACCTCCTGATTGTTATGGAGCGTAACAAATGCTACCATCAGCCAATTAGTCGGAAGCTCGGAATGTGATTTATTTCATTTTCGCGGGAAAATGAAACCATATACTTTTGAATTAATTTTTTTATCGTTATTTATAGTTTAAGCATTCACTTGAAGATGCATTTCAACTTATTTTAACATAGATCACACTGAGCACTGCTTAATCACTTGCTAGAGACTGCAGTTTTGCCATGAAGCCTTCATTGAATTCGAAACTACAGTTATCGTACAGTGCAGCAATTACGTTTTAATGGAAACTTTCTATGAATAGTGGGATGACTTTCGTCTACCACCATTTTAATTAATATGTTGTGACAGGTATTTCACGATTGAAATATAAAATTTGCGTAAAAGTATTTATAGACTCTAGATAATTTAGAGCTTAAATTGTTTATTTTTATTTTCGTTGGGGCTTAAACCTGACCTTTGGTATAGTTAGCAATGATTTACCTCTAAACTATACCCGCCGGCATCGGGTCGATATTGCAATATGATATCTGCAGTGTTTGAAAGTACACATAGTAAATATAATATACATATTGTAGAACTGTAATTGTGGTGTTGGTCCACACAACTTCTACAGCACAGCATGCTCGCATTGTTCACGAACGTCAGTGATTTGCTCATTATTGTACTCGAAGTGTGAATGTGTTCACTAGACGATAGTACTTTAGCGTTCTCGAATTCATCGGTATGAATTAGATGCCGAGCAGCGGTTTGCTGCCAAAGAGCTTTTTTATTATAAATACAAACTATTCGAGATGTTTCAGTAAAAGGTCGTTTTTCTCAAATCTTAATCTCTTCTACAAACTACCACGATGACCAGGAAGTGGAAGACGTGTATATGACACTAGACAAACTAATTCTAGATGTAAAGTCTGGAAAAAACTCGTTTATATTAGGAGATTGGAACGCTGTAGTGGAAGTAGGACGGGAGGGAACATGTGTTGGACCTTTCGGACTGGGTATAAGAAATATGAGAGGCGACCGACTGACAGAGTTCTGTGCCAAACATAAGCTTATAGTCGCAAATACCTGCTTTGAACACCATCTAAGGCAAAGATACACATGGAAGGCTCCAGGAGACCGACTCAGACTTCCGATTGACTATATAATTGTAAAGAGAGATTTATGAATCAAATTAATGATGCAGAAGCTAATCCAGCCCAGATATTGACAGTGACCATAATAAAGTAATTGCCAAAAGTTTTCTGAAACTAAAAAATAAATAAATTAAAACTTATTTTAAATAGATAAAATACAAATTGAGATATAACTCAATAAATACACGTATTTAATTATAATATATCAATAATGATTGCGTAAATCATGTTGCTTATACACAAACACGAAATATCTAGTAATCAATATATAGTCATATTAATATAACGCAAAGCTAATATAATCATGTAATGTATTCCTGCTTGTGTCGGATCTATATCTTATTAATTGCTATTTATTAAATTGACTTCCATTTCTTGCCTTTTTTAAAAATATGCATTTATGTAAATACTGTATGAGAATTAATACTAAAGTTATTAGCATAAGTGCATTATGATCATCATCTCCATAATCTGTTTAGTAGTTATATTAAACATCATCATCATTGTTGGTCCATAAATATACTTATTTATTGGTTAAGTAATTACGTATTTTTACATAACTTATAACCAATTAACAATTATATATATATTCTAAGTGTACTTCAAAGTTAATTAAAGTATTAGAATTAAGAGCTTGCAATATAACATGATGCATATTTTATGCATGCGTTAGCACAACGTTGATTTATAATATTAGACATAAAATATTATAAATAATTTACAATGAATGATCCAATTTTGTCCATGTTTCGTCTCTATTTATATTTGTTCTGGTTCTAGTTGTGTTCTATTTGGATCGATTATTTTAATGCTCTCGTATTAATTGATACATTCTATAAAATCTATAATAAATGTAGAGTTATAAGAAAATATATTCTTTTTTAAAAGTGGTAACAGAATACAAAGTTATTAAATAATTTTGCAGGTATTTTTTTCGGTTTGTTAACTAAATTTTCGGTTGTAATGCTTCTTTTGAAGGCTTACTTACACAAATGAAATTCAGCCAGTTGCTAATTTAGAATCTATTTCGAGCTGATGGTTATAGGCGGTAAGAGTCCCAGTCTCTTAAAGTTGGCTCATTACTTAGACAATAGTAAGGTAGAGAGTACTCGAGCACTCTCGCTTAGAAATGATGTTAAAGACAACAATTTATGTACGGGCCTGATACATGAACCCTCCGAGCAAGCAAATAGACGCATTTTAGGCGCGGTGATGGAGAATATTATTGAGATCAATAAATGTACTTATCTTTACATTTTAGTTGTGTTGGATAATATTTGCCGAATATTAAATAACTGCCGACCGCTATTTGCCAATTAGGAGTGCTCCAATTTTTCGGACGCATAAATCCGTCCAGAAAGCGAGGGAATTTTAATGCGCTGCACTAACGGAATTAGGGAGGATATTTGACTACCACTGTAAAATAATTTTACATGAATAACGCGAAACTCAATAACGTAGAAAAAAATAACAATATAAATTTTTGCAGGGATAAAAATAACTCATGAATTTTTATAATATATAACGTCTATTTAATTATGATTATGAGAGTGAAAAAGGCATCCTTCCGTACTACAATCGGTCAAGAAGCGAAGATGGATCTGGTTGGGACATACATTTCGGATGCCGAAAGAGAGCAGAAACTACAGCTTTCTCTTCAAGCTCCTGGGCGCACACCGTCCTGGAACGCAACGGGAACTATACATATAATGTACTAGACGAAGATGCGGTTCACAGAGCTGACATGGGATGACGCAAGGATCATGACAGCTGATAAAGCTTTGTAGTGGTAGTTCGTGATGACCTTATGCTACAGTTATAGGTTGATGATGATTCTGATGATTATTAATATATTTGTTAAATTATTTTATGACGGCATTTTATAATTTATTTGTATTATGGCCTTACTGTTTTTCTACAATGACTAAGAAAAAAATTGTCTCTTTATTCGTTATTCTGCAATCTACCAAGGATCATGCTTTTGTTGTTATCACATGTTTGAATTTTGAAATAGCTCTTATCATAAAATCTACTCTCAGGTAAAGAGATCATATCCAGTAATATTACAAGGAATTCCATCGCGCAGAAGTAACCTTCAACGCAATACAGTTTAGAAGAGTGGTCAGCTCTTCCAAGCGTAAGGGGCTCGATGTTGATTTTTCCACGCGGGTGGAGACACATTCAGGCAGACTTTGCTGTATTCGCTACAGCTCAATAATATCCCGTTTCAGTTCTGTATTTGCTGAATTTAATTCAGACGATATTCTATAACTGGGTGTCTTTTATTTAACGCAGGGACAGAAAAAACGTTCTTCACACTATAGCAGAAAACACAGTGGTCATATTTGAGAGACGTATTTTTATTTTTCTTGGTTTGCTAGCTGCAGTTGTATGACACAATGCAAACTTTACATTTTACAGGGAGAGCTAAGTTTTTTCCACGCAGATGCATTCCATTGGGTTGCTGTAGAACTACCATGTCTTAAAATCAGTGGTGTAGTGATAAATAAATAGGTACCAGGTCAGTCATTGGCTTGTTCAATTAACGTCGAATTTTTATCATACATGTATTGAATCCGAATTTCCGCTAATAAAAAATAATATACAATTCTGTCTAAAAAATGTTACTTGTAATCTTGCTTATTTTCAAAGGGTCAGCGAGGATCAGATCTACTTCACCAATCCTTACAATATTTCTACGTCAATAGAAATATAAAAATGTAACCTTAATCGCAGCGATATCAAAATTAGATTGACGTTAAAAAAATCCAATAAAACATACATTGCAGAATATTGTATAATATTGATCTTTTTATGTAAAAACATACAGGAGAATACCGACAGATGGCAATAGTCATTCTGAAGTCTCATCTGTGGAATTCTATGACGCTTGCCATGGTTTCTATGGCCAAACGCTGCATGTGAAGTGTTCATCCGCCAACGTCAAAGACTTCAGCCCGAGTTCACGCATCATTCTTATTATTTCAGGAATTTACTATGAATGGGTGGTCTTGACGGGACTTTCGTCTTCCACCAATTTTAATTAATATGCTATGTCTGGCATTTTACGGGTGGGGGTTCAATTTGCACCAACCAGGGGAATTTTCGAGCTCATAAATCGATAAATTATTTTTTTAATCTCCGTTTTATTAATCCGTCGGGGATTGAGCCTACGACCTTTCGCTTGCAAAGCTTTGACCATTGAGCTATACCCGCCAGCCATCTTTCTGTGCTTTTAAGACACACATTACATACATACTCGTAGTATATAAAATATACTTTACTCCATTTATTCATTCTATGTATATAGAAGTTACGTGAATTTTGTAATTACTTACTAAGACAAGAAAAAATTCAAAGAATAAAATTATTTTCCTTCATCTCTTAAGTAAAATAATGCAACTGCCATAGAGATCATCCAATAAATTTCCAAGCATGGAGACTGAAATTTTCTGAAACTCTGAAGTAAGTAGATAACCTTAGAAAACTCCCGTCCGTGAGACGGCCTGGTCGTGATTTGAATTGTGCGGGTTGCTGGAGGGGCTCGCAAGGTCCTGGGTTCGAGGATGGGGGTGGGGGTGGCTGTGACATCACATAGCGCCCTTGGCCCCCACCCAGTTCCCCAAGGGTTGACAGCCATAACAGCGCGTTTTAAGTGGAGTGAATAACGGCAGTATAAAAAACAATAACATTTAATACAAAAAAAAACACTACAGGACTCTACTCGATAAATAAGATTTGTAAAATTACTAAATTTTTCGAATCAAAGAGGGAAGGATTTTCAAGTTTCGCTGCAGAAAATGGGTGAATGATATATTTTCGTATGTTTGCAATTTTTCAATCATACGCAAAAACAACATTTTTTTACTAATTTGCTTCTTAGCTGAAGTATAAGATCGACTTAACATATAGTTACTGCTAATGTTATTGCTAACATACAGTTTCAGATATAAATAAAAGAATTTTTAGAATTTATTCCACAATATTTTTTTTTGACGACATGTTTCAGCCAAGTCGAGTGGCCATTATCAAGTCAGTTAGTAAAGTGAGTGTAGGCTCTATATAAAGCAAAGAGTGAGTGGAAGGGTCTATATGAATTGTGTGATGGGTATGTGTGTTTGGAAATCATTAATGTATAAGGGAATTCATTGATATAACAACAAAATGAATTCCCTTATACATTAATGATTTCCAAAACACATATACCCATCACACAATTCATATAGACCCTTCCACTCACTCTTGCTTTATATATATATTTTATGTAAACACATACAGGAGAATACTGACAGATGGTGATAGTAATTTTTTGAAGTCTGAATACCATGGTGTATATGGCTAAACGCTGCATGTGGAGTGTTGATCCGCCAAGTAGACAGCCCGAGATTCACGCATCATCCTTTATTAACAGGAATTCATGAATGGGTGGACGGGACGACTTTCGTCACACCAATTTTAATTGATAGGCTATGACTGACATTTTACGGGTGATGGATCAAATTCACACAGACCGGGGTATTTTAGAGCTCAGAAATCGATTAAAAATCCTTTTTTTTTAATCTCCGTCGGGGATCGAACCCACGACCTTTGGCTTGCAAATCAAACGCTTTACCATTGAGCTATGACCGCCTATAGAGCCTACACTCACTTTACTAACTGACTTGAAAATGTCCACTCGACCTGGCTGAAACATGTCGTCAAAAAAAATTATTGTGGAATAAATTCTAAAAATTATTTTATTTATATCTGATATTTTGGAATTTCACCAAGAAATATCGATCGAAAAAATCGAAATAATTAACTTACAGTTCTATCAGCCACTATGATTCTTGCCTTGTTCCATGTTATGTCTACACTCGAAGGTTCGCCGAGAGCGAAGCTTCGAGTGTAGACATCACATGGTAGTGTAGACATAACAATTTGTATAGTCTACGGATTTCCAGGATGACAGCCTTGGGAATTGAAGATATGGTAGATGTAACTCTCTGAAGCAAATTTAGGCCTTTGGTAATCTGTTTTTTTTTTTCAGAATATTAGATAATTAACGCGATGCTCCCAAAGCCTTTACAGTTTGGTACTAAGAGGAAGATGACCAGATGTCACCTTTTTTATATGATTTTATTAAGATCGCTTCTTCTACAAATACACATTTTAATTATTAATATTAACAATAATATTATATTATTAATTACTTATTCGTAAATATGTCAACCCTGCTTTTACCCGCAAAGCCCCAAACACGAAACTCCGGCTAAAGATGGAGGTTTTATTTTTAGGGCCCATTGTATATTTTACTAAAGAAAATAAAGAAACGATCAAACATCAAGTATTGATTCTTTACATTATTACTTTCTTTTAAATTTTTTTCCTTTTATTTTTATTTAATCAAATATAATAGGATACATTTAAGATTTTATTGACAGTATTACATTCACCACTTAAAGGTAGATCTTGTGTGTGGCGTGGGATTCATCTTTGATTTAAGTGTTGTATAATTTATATTATTATTTTTTCACATTTTTTTAATATCATTAAAATTTATAATTTTTTTATAGTCGAAGTGACAATTTCAGCATCATTTACATATATATTTCAATTCTTTAATAGCCTCGACCCATCTAAGTCTCAATTTCCACCAGACACCTTTTAATGAACTTAATATAATCAATACCTTTTTAACAATATAAATATTTTATACAATTTATATAAATTCTATACTTATTATGCTTGGATCATTTACATACAACTACTACTTAGTACCTAGCTTGAATCATATACAGAGAGGCTTACATTAGTATCATTTTAATAATAGTAACATTATAATGTAATAAAAAAATTTTATATATATCATTTATTTCTCATTTTTGTACAATTACGTCAGATCTGATTTTTATTTTTGAAGAACCGTTTTACCCTTTTATTCATTATTTTCATGTCACTGATCGCTTTTATTTCCGGAGGAAGATTGTTGAAATTCACTAATTTAGTAATTTAATTTAGTAATTTAATATACACATACTATACATCAAATTCCTTATACGCATCAATTCACTCACAGTCGAGTGGATTAGGGTAATGAACAAGAGCAACGGTTGTTCCAAGGCTCGCAGGCTTGCATCCCGCTTCTGCCGATATTTTTTTCTGAACAAATTGATGCGTATAAAGAATTTGATGTATAGTATATGTCTATATATATTTATATATAATTACTATCTAATCACGTTGAAAAATGTCTTAATATGTCTCGGATAAAAAAGCTGCCTTTTATTGTTAATCCCTCGGGCTTGCGTCTTTGAGGCTAACGGATTCTATGGATGTATGTACTCGGCAGAGTAAGCAGGGATGACTTGTAACAAGGTAATGATAATGGCAGCACACACACTTTTGTGACGGAGATTTGTGGGGACATACGCTCCAGCGGATATGATAGAAAAAATAATAAGTTTATCGGAGTCTAGTGATTTTGCCCATAGCAGTCTATTCTAATAATCTAATGCTTTTTCATGAAGCTTTTATTCTGAACTGTCTACAGTTTTCCATCAAATGAAACAGTGCTCAGTGTGACCATGTTAAAACAGGGTATGCAATTCTTACATTTTTAATATTAAAATAGATCTCAAAGTGAATGCATTTTTCTTATCCCTTAATATTTTTTATTATTATTTAAGGTCATAACCGCAAATATGCTTGCTTGTTCGCAAATAATCTATGATCGCAAATATATTCGAAATATGTTTTCATAGCGTCAGGGTTATATATTATATTTATTGCAAAATCGAATATTTCAATGTTCACAGATCGAAAAGGCATAACATATTCATAAATATGATTTGATAAAATAATTATTTTCTCTAAAATTAAATCACAAAAATTTGTGTGAAATTGATCATTCCTTGAATGCCGAAATGCAGTTGTATGATACACATCGATAAAAGCCAATTTCAAAATATAAGCGTCATCGAATCCAAAGATAAACTTTCTGTGTAGGTATTTACTTAAAGAACATCTTATTTTCTACGCCCTTGACTAGTTCTATATCGAGCGATGAAAAATATTGAGCATTATGTGCTTCACGAGAAAATAGTTTTATGTATAACCAGTATAAAAATAAGCGGAAATATCCCTTTTACTTCTCCTACCATCTGAGATCATATCTAAGCAGCTTTGTGCGTGATTTACTTAGAATATACGTGAAAAGAGTGTAAAGTAATAATTCACGTTATGTGTTGGATAATATAATGGTTTTACGTCTTCTTAGTGAAAAAAATCTGAATCATTTGGCGGCAGTATGTACTTTTTTTAATTCGTTAGAATTGTAAGAAAACTCATCAAAAAATATTTATTAATTATAATTTTAGTTCAATGTTTTAATAAACTTATAACAACTAAAGTAGGTTTTCAACACACACACTTATTTACTGAGAAATAAATGAATCACACAGTTTTTTTAGGTTGCTTTCGGGTTACGCTGCGCAAGGAGGCGCGATCTACATTGCTTAATTTAAAAAAATAGCTGCATAATATTGTCAATTGGTGTATATTATAAAAGTGTTTAATTGGACTAACTCAGTGACGTTACCTGTTACCTGTGCTCGTAATTTTACTAGCTAATAAAATAAATAAAAACTTTTCAAGAATATTCAGCCATAGAAGCTTTCACATCGGTCGTACGCATAGATGCACAAACTATATTTAAAACATTAAATGCATGTAGGAGAGTTCCTGAATCGTAACCCAACATCTCTCAAGCTATTGGAGATCAAGATGCAAGATTTTGTTGCTGCAAACCAATCCACCGGATTTATACTACGAAAAAGAATAAATATTGATAATCATTTATACAGAAAATAAAACATTTTCGAACTCATATTATACTCGTATAATTCTTAAATGTTTGATATCCATAGTCTGCTTTAATCCTTAATATCAAAATAAAACTTTCGATTTTAGTCTCCTTAATATATCAGTACAGCCACTGTATTGAGTCGTTTATTATAACTGTAGAGCTCACCCTGCCGATTTCCATTTTAAGTAGAGCATGAAGAATCTTGTTTTCAAATACTTAAGAGCTTTTTCAAGTTTCATCGTCATGGTCTGTGTTTCGCAATAGTAGAAATCCGTTTTATGGTTATTAGATAATACATTATTTATGTGTTTTCAGAGCATCTCGACAAGAATTACCCTCACATCCGTACTCCATTACAAGGCGGAGGACGACGCCTGGGAACAGGCATACCTCTGCCTGATGATCTCTCCGACCAACAGGTAAACTATTGTATATGATTACACCTTAAATAAGATATCCGCTTTAGAAACGTCATAGTAAATTCATTATGAAACAAAGACGCGAAATGAAACATCAGAGAGAAGAAGTTAAAGGATGATACTTCCACCACACACAATAAGTAGTTTTAAGAACCGATAGTCCTACTATCTAAAAGTAAATGTTAAAATGTAAAGCCAGTCCATTCCGAATATCAACTGCACACGTAGGATAAATCATAATAAGCCAACTAATTCATAACTTAAAAGAAACATTGCAATTCAGGGTAAATTGGATAATTTAATATACATGAGTTCATAATACACACCAATTTATTAATAATAAGTATAATTATAATTTTAAATTAATTTTAATTAAAAATTAATAAATAAAAAATATTTAGTTGTGATTCACATTTATTTAAACTGATTACATGTTTCGGCCTCTCTGGAGACCATCTTTATTGAGGATGGTCTCCAGGAAGATCGAAACATGTAATCAGCTTAAATAAATGTGAATCAAAACTAAATATTTTTACTTGATTAACAGTTTCACCAAGTATTGTCAGTTGATAACCTTAATATTATTAATAAGTATAATAAAATTAAGGTTATCAACTGACAATACTTGGTGAAACTGCATAATAATATATATATATGAATAAATTAAAAATATTATTGAAGATGGTCTGCAGGGAGGCCGAAACGTGTAATCGTTTAAAATAAATGTGAATCAAAACTTAATGATTTAATTTTTTAATAAAAATTAATTTAAAATTATAAAAAAAATATTAAAACGATTTTTAATTCTTGGTGGAATATATTGATTTATTTATTCCTTAATTCCCACTTGTCATGGAAGTCACTGATTGAACGGTATTGTTTTCAGTACTGCAGTTTTATCGATATTATATATGTTTAAAAAGAAACTAACATTGAATCTCAAAATTGTGCTTACGTTATTTGAGATCAAATAGCACCAATTTCGCCTTGATCTCTAAGGCGATACAGCCAATTGCCAACTGACGATTTGGCCAACAATAACATACAATCTTTACCCTACATTCAAGTTCAATCCCATACATATTTACACCGTAGTGACGCATTTTAGGGTGATGATAAACTAGTCATGGAATGCAGAGATGAAATATAGTTATTTAGTTTTGTTTCATATGATTTATTATTTCATTAGATGCGTTTCGCTCCGTGATGGATCTTTTTGCTACAGTAAATATCATAAATTATTATATCATAATTTTACAGTTTCAACGAGAATTTTCAGTTTGCAATTTTAAATACAATATTATTTCATATAATACAGGTTGCGGCAAAAAAAATCTGATGGTTTTCGTCGTTGTTTTGATTTAAAAACCGTCAGATCTTTTATTTATTTCTTTTTTCTTTAGCTTTCTATATATTTATAATCGTCCCTATTCTTTTTTAAGGCTGTTAATCTTGGCATCTCACCAAGAGACAATGCAGCCGTATACTGGGATTAGAGAGCAGTTATTATATAATAGAAAAGAATACTAGGGGTGCTTTTTTATTTTTTATAATTATTATTAACGGCCTAGCCAATACATACGGGTTTAAAATAGAAAATACAATAAATAAAATGGTAAAACAGAACAAATATTTTAGCTAAGGCAATACATTTTGACAAAACATGAGTAAATAAACAGATCTCGCACATTAGTAGAGGGATCTGCGAAATGCCGGAAGGTCCTGCCCGAAAAAGTCTAAGTCACTAGAGGAGTTTACAAGTCTACATATTCTTAACATAGGAGAATAGAAACCGTAGTTGGTTTTGGATTTCCTTACACACGGAACATTAAACGTAATTTACTGCAATAATGTTGAGTCATCGATTATGGAGTTCATAATTTTAAAAATAAACACCAAGTCAGTCACTGTTCTGCGTCTCTTCAATGTAGATACATTTAGTCACCTCTCTATATCTTCATAGGAGTAGCTACCTCTCTCAAGGCCGATCAGTCGTGCAACTCTTGACAAGAAGCCATGTTGGACTGATTCAATCCGGTCGATGCTATGGCTTGACTTTGTGAGAATGGCAAGATGATAGAGCAGACAAGGCAGCCTTTTATAATACAATTGGTCAAGACGCGAAGGTGAACCTGGCTGGGACATGTATTACTATATGCCGCAGGAGAGCATACACTATAGTTGCCTTTTCTTCAAGCAACCGGGCTCGCGTCGTCTTGGGGCTATACATATAATAAAGTCGGTGGAGCTGCGGGAGGCGGAGCTGACTTGGAATGAGATGAAGATTATAACGGCTGACAGAGCTTTGTGACGGCGGTTTTGCCATATGCTCAAGTTAGGGGACATGGTATTATGATTATAATGATAATAATTAGCTTTCTCTAGAATTGCGTCGAATGTCCAGCTGTCAAGCCATCTCTGAAGCGATTTTCCAGATAGTCAGATGCCGGATTGTAATCAGCCGCAATGCTCATAACTCTTAAAGAGCGCATTATTCGCACAACATCCTAGGACCTAGTTTCTCTAATGTCAAAATAACATTGTCTCGTATTGTCATTCATGCAAGCGCCTAAGTGTTGTTTTCTTTTTAAGGAAGGGGATGAGTCTCCGTCCGAGAGTCCTGGTGAGCGTCGCGTGCAGTTCGATGGTCCAGAGGCGGCAGCACTAGCAGCAACGCAAGAGCTTCCACCGGCCGTCGCTGGACCGAGGCCCATCGAGAGAGATCCCTCCAAGAAGCGCCGCAAGAGGTAACCTAACCAAACACAAGATAAAACTAACGTAACCTAACTTTATTATTAATTTTTTTTTGACTGTGTAAATTTGAATTGTTAAATAATGAGAAAACCGAGCAGGCGACATAAACAGACAAGACAAAAACACACCAAAGAATAATAGATAATTAATAATGGATTGGTAAATAGAGGAAAAAAGTATGGTCAGAAAAAAATCAAACCAAAAACCAAACGAAAGGCTAATGAGCCGGCCTCCCCGTTTGGGTTTACTGTGGTTCCTCAGAAGTAAGGACGCACTCTATCCCTCCTGAAAAACACAACAAAAACACCACAAAGATACAACACCAAAAAGATTTCTGACAAACCATTTTATCGGAATCTGATTTTACAAGCCTTGTGCGTGATAAGCAAAATAACTTCCACCCAAAACACCTAACCTTACCTTATCTAACACAAGATAAATTTAACCTTACCTAACTGTGAAATGATGTGAAATATATAACCTAACCTAACTCATCACAAATGGCAATAATAGCATTAGCCTAACTTAACCCTACCTAACCCACCTTATCTACCATAAGCGAAACTTAACACATTGTGACCGAAATCTATCTGAACTTTGCATATGATTTATTTCAAAATTAAATACTTATTTAATATTCTTTATTGCGTTTCAAGCTGATTTAGAGCATCGTCGTATGTATTAAAAATGTTTAAATTCCATTTTCAAAATAAATTTTATTATTATTCATAATACAATTTGATTTACCAAAAAATATGTGAACGTTAGGTGTTAACTATTGAATTGTATTGCTTATCGCTGTTCAGACTAAAATTTATTTTTTTAGGCGTAAACTTATTTTAACTTATTTTATTTCCACTTAAATCCACGTAAAACGATACCGGGATTAAATAGGGGCGTAAGTGACAAAAAAGTATGATGCATTTTATTTTTAGCATCTATAAAAAATAATAAAGTAAGTAACACGGGAAAAAATAGTTGGCACGTGTTTCGTTTTTTATTTTTGGTATTTGCATAGTTAACTCCACGGCGCTTTTGTAAAGTCGGATAAACCAGTAACTTTTCTTATTTTCAGGCATACGTGATGTTAAATACATTTCATATTGTGCGGAATTGTAAGAAACAGAAATACACTCAAACGTCTTTTTGTTCGATTTTGAAGTTATGTGGTTTTTTTTAATGTTTTTTTTTTTTTAAATATATATTTGATATCATATGAACGTATGTATGTGTACGTATATGTGTGCGTATGTATGTGAACGTATGTATATGTACATATGATCTCAACAATAAAGTGCCCCAATGGAGAAAAAAATATAAACAAAATGTGATTTCTTTGAAAAGAAAAATTTAAATTTTAGATTTTTTTTCAAAAAAGGAGAAAGAGCTTGTGTCATTGGTAAACATTTCAAATTAGGGGAATCTACTATAAAAGCAATTAAAAATAATGAAATTGCAATAAGAACTATTATTGATGGGACCAACATAAGTTCCAAATTATCATTATACACAAGAGATCCGTTATTAGAAAAAACTGAACAAGCGCTCAGAATCTTTATTGAAGTTATAATCAAAAAAAGAATCCCGATAAGTAATTATTTACGTCAAGAAATAACACATAAATTTTATAAAAAAATTGAAAAATTGAAGCCATCTACTGATTCATGTTCCGGGGCAAATAAAAAATTCATCGCAAGTAACGGATGGCTGATCGGATTTTAAAAAGAAATGAATTTCATGATTTGAAGATTTGTGGGAATGCTGCGTCGGTAGATCAAGAAGCAGCCAAAAAGATTCCAGAGACATTAGCTAAAATTATTGAAGATAGTGGATATAGTCCCGACCAAGTGTTCAACGCAGACGAAACAGGATTGTTTTGGAAGAAAATGCCTGATCGAACTTACATCGCGAAGTCTGAAAACAAAGCAAGTGGGTTGAAAGTATGTAAAGATCGAGTAACATTGCTACTTTGTAAAATGCATCGGGAGATAGAATATTAAAATCCCTATTCGTAAATAGATTTCATAGACCATGTGCTTTAAAAGGTAACGATCTAAAGCAACTGCCGGTACATTGGATGGCTAATACAAAGGCATGGGTGACTACGGTTTTATTTACTGAATGGTTTACAAATTGCTTTTTACCAGAAGTAGAAATATATATGAAGCAGAAAGCTCTTGATTTTAAAGTTATTTTAATCCTCGACAATGCACCAGGTCACCTACATTGAAAAAATAACACTGTGAAGATATTGTTTCTTCCACCAAATACAACATAAATCAGCCACTGGATCAAGGGATAATTGCTACTTTCAAAAAATATTACATTAAGAACACGGATATTTTGGATAAAATAGAAAATGAATCATCAACACTAACCAATATTTGGAAAAAAATACAATTTTGTACTGTTTAAATCATGTTGCATCTGCTATCGCTGAGTTACGACCACACACTTTAAATATTTTCTGGAAAGCTATATGGCCTGGATGTGTTAACGTCAATGCAATCATTGAAACAGTATCGATATCAGCTGAAATCGTTAATTTAGCGCATAAATTTAGCGGAGAGGGATTTGATACCTTCAGCCAAAATGATATCGACGAATTACTTATGGATAATGCTGTAATAAGTGATAATATTATCGAATTAACTCTGAATACTGACAAAGAACCAGAAAATGATGACAAGGTGGAAGAAATGCCAATTCCCCTCACGGCAAATATAATTCGAGAAGGTGTACAACTTTGCAGGAAATTAGAAAATCATTTTATTCTTCACGAATTCTGAACGAGCCTTCAAGTTCCAACGTGTACTCAAAAATGGTATTTCTGTGTATGAACAATTATATAAACAATTAGTCAACGAAACGAAAAAATCGGAACAAACTTTAATCACTTATTATATTGTTAGAAAGAGAAAATGTACACAGATCAATGATGAGAGAATCGCTCCCTTCTTCGGAATCGCAAATCGCAACGAAAATTGTCATATAGCGATGATAGTTCGTAATTAATACAATTATTGTTTCTCTAGAGGACGATGGTATTACAGATTCCAGACATCCTTTAAATTTTACCAAAACTGTAATTTTTTAATATAATAAAGTAAAAATATAATTTAAAATATTTTATGTCTTACCGTTTTCCAATTTTTTATAAACTTTTTTGTGCGTTTTTTATATATTTTATATAGCAGTTTAAAAGTTATGCGGTTTTTAAAATCCATGGAACGCATCTTCCCTTTTTCTACGTAAATCATATCTTTTTGTGCGATTTACTTCGGAACGCATCTAACGCACAAAAAAAGGTTTAGGTATACATCGTCAAATTAAAAATCCTGCTGTGGGACCATTTTTACTGAAGATAAACAAAATTTGAAAAGAAATTTTCTCGAATAATTAATACTTTTATTAGTTTTAGCTTTAGATTAGTAGTAATATTTTATTCAAATTCAAATCAAATTTGAAATCAAAAAGTATTTCGCTTAGCCATATGCGATTTAGTTCTTTCTACGATATTTCGCAGTTTTGAAATTTTCCGTCAACTGAAATTGCAAATAGTTATTTATAATACTTAAAGCTGACTGTAATTAAATTAAAAATACATCTAAGTAAACCAAAATTATTAACTACAAAATAATGGTAGAAAATGTATAAAAGTTACAGTTACAAATATGTGTTTTCTCTTTCCATATTCTCATTTTTTATGATCATCTCCATCTTTCAGTAAGCTTTTGTATTATTATATATTCCATGTCCTAAAATCAAGGTGGTTCGTAAGCAAATAAGGTCTCAAGATCTTTTAACACTCCTTTGTCGCATTTTTTGGCCATCCAACCAGTTTTTAAAAATCTAAAAAGATGATAGTCGGCAAATGCTACACTGGATGTTGCAAAACATCCAAGTTTCTTTCATTTAAGCTGAGTTGTTATCTCTCTGTATTTTTATGGTGGCATATGATACCTTTCCGATAGATAAATTCTGGCCGTTAAACTTAAAAAAAATGTTTAATAAAGCAGGACCGTTTAGCATTGATAGTGTGGTTGTGTTTCAGTAGCTCGAAAATGATACTGATTTCATATCCCACCAAATAGATAAAATGATCTTCTTTTGGAGAACTATGCATTTCAGCGTAGTAATGGAGTTATCCTAGTTTAGATCAATGCCGTTTTCTGGCAATATTATTTTAGGAGATCCATTTTTCAAAAAAATCCTTGTTGTTGTCACGCACTCAATACAATACAAGTCGTTGAGTGAGAGTACCAGCGATAAATCGTGCAATACCCATAATTCCAACTTTAATACTATTCTAAGACGATGTAGTTGTCTAAGCACTGTAGATTGGTTAACACTCATCTTTACCACAAAGTTATTCATAGTTTGACGGCGATCAGTTTCAATTATTACCTTACATTCGACATCAGCCTTTACTGATGCTCTTCGAGATTCCTCTTCATCTTCTGTCGAATAATTTCTAGATGTAAATATTTACAACCAGCGATGACTGTTCATGACTGTTCCCACATTTTCGACCGATCACATTACATTTGTTATTGTGACTTGTGTCACGTAACACCTTATCGCAAAAGATCAAATAGAAAATTACTCATATGTACGTTCCGTTAACACGTGGAAGATATATTGTAACATTCTTTAAAATGACCTCATTTTTTTCTATACCTTGTTTGAAAATATCTATTTAATATTAAAATGGATCTAAAAGTGAATGCTAAAAATATAAATAACATTGCATTTGTTCAGGTTACCAACTGACAATGCTTAGTGAAACTGATTATAATCTTATATTAACTTTCATTCAAAATTAACAAATATTTTGCTTTGATTTCACATTTAAATCCTTCCTTAGCGGACTAACTTTATAACCGTCAAAAACAATTGTATGTAATATATGTTCAACCAAATGTACTATTTAAGAGAAAGTCTATTTATATCACAAAAAAAATAATACTGGATGCATCTTTAAGGTTTTTTATTCAAGGTTACACGAATTGAAACTTATTAACCTCTGAACATTTAATTTTTTTCAGTCTATTCATTTGGCTAATAGCTCCGCTGTTCAAGGCCGTTTTTTAACGCCACTTTTTTCGCTGATTCCGTGAGGTAATTATTATGTGATGCCAAGATGGACACTAAAAATTCCATTACATATAAAATTATCCTTCATCGAAAGATCGGTCAATTATCCAATATGTATACTTAACTATAAAAATAGCAATCTGTGAAAAACTAAGAATGACGAACGTCTACCTAATACGACCAGTCATCATTGTTTTTATTTATAAGTGCCCGAAGTTTTCCAAATACGACGAAAACATAAATAAATTAACAATATTTTATTGAATATTCATCCCATCATCAAGTGCCCGTCGACTGTTATGCCTAGAGTTCGCATTCCAACATTCAAAGCAAGAAAATACTGAAAACTTAAATGTCGTTTTTTCTGGCGCAATTGGAAGTATACATAATATTTTATTATAATATTGTGTACCTTTAAACGTTTGGTTATTTATTAACCAAAAGGAAATAAAAATCGTAAATGAAACATATAATAACCGAGCTCACAATGTGCTATTGTCTTTGGTCCTAGTTATAGCCATCCTTAAAGATTCTACAACAGTTTTTTTTTATGTAAACACATGCAGGAGAGCACACCCGGTTGAGACCAGTGCACTCTATGACGCTCAGCCAGGGAGGCTGGACGCTGCATGCGGGAAACGCGTGTTGTGTTCTAGTTTGTGTGTGGGTTGGGGAGATTGCAAGTGTATATTTATCTGTTTCTTAAAGATATCCAGATTGTAGGAAGGAGGAAACACAGACGCTGGAAGAGCATTCCACAGCTTACCGGTGGCATTTAAAAAGTAGCTTTGGAGACTGCCAGTTCTTGGTCGACGTATATTAACCGTGCATGGATGTTCGGCAAGTGTAAGACGCGTTTGTCGGTTGTGGGTGGGTGCAGGAGGAATAAGTTATTTATGTTCCGAAGAGCAGTGACCGTGGTCATAACGGTAGAAAAGACTAAGAGAACCAATCTTTCGCCTGTGTTCCATTGATTACAGGTTAGACGTAAGATTGTCATTGTTTATCAAACGAATTGCTCTTCTTTGAACTGAGTCAATTAAGTTTGGAAAGTATTTTGGGGCTCCAATCCAAAGGTGACTGCCGTATTCAAGGATAGGTCAGATTTGTCCTTTATATAGGAGAAGAAGTTGTTTATCGTTGAAATACCGACGTGATCTATATAAAACACTTAGTTTTTTGGAAGCGAGACCGGCTTTATACTTAATTGACTCGTAATATTTGACATTATTCTAGATTGATAATCCAAGCATGTTGATGGAGCTTGCTTTCGGAAGAGAACAACCGTTGAAAGATACAGGATCCATAGCAGTCTTCTTGGTGGAGAAAGTACATGATTGGGTTTGTGGAAATGTTGAAACTGACGAGGAGGTCACCCCATCGTGAAACCCTTTCAAGAAACATGTTCATCTTCTCCACCAGAGATTCCCTAGCAGCAGATAGTTCCGAATGTTTTCAGTAGAAGCTCAAGGTATGAAGCTGTCGTTCATTGCAACCAAGAGATATATTTTGTAAATAAAATGTATTTAACTAAAATTATTATTTGAAATAAAATTATAACGGTTGTATGTTATTTATAGTAAAATAAAAAGCTGAATAATAATAACATTAAATCATCAATGACTACGGCCCATACAGACTAGTATACGACTATAAATGCCATGATGATTACTACTCTAAGGTTTATTAACAAATTCATATAATAAACCAATGTGCAATTTTTTAAAATGATTTTCAACACACCCATATATAAGTAATATTGTGTTGTATTTTTTTATTTATAATAAAAAATTATACACTAGTTAGTATACATTAGTTTTTAATATAAAATCCAGGGAATCCGAAACATGTAATCACTTAAAAATATGTTTGAAATCAAAACTAAATATTTTTATTTTGTTATTTTTTAAATTTAAATTGATATAATACTCTCTGAGAATTTGGTTATTTTTCTTTCTATACAATATTAGTATCAGTCCCGAATGCCTAACTTCTACATTGATCACTGATTGGTTATAAAATTAAGGTGGGGGCATCTTCATAAAAGCGCAAGCTTCACAAAATAGGGAAATTGCACGTTGTGCATTTATGTCGCCCGGCCTCAGTCGCAGTCGCGTTCACGACCCCTCATACGCTGGACGTCTAACTCGCCTATTTGCTACAAGTGTAAGGCCCAAGGGCCACAATTGTTTTTATAGTTTAGTTTATCAGTGAATAGACGTTCCTTTTGAGAAGGATGTCTGTAAAATACTATATTACAGATGACGATGACCTCGATGAGATCTACATCGACGATGATGACAGGTAATTAGTTGTTTTGTATTGAATGTATTATAATTAACGCATATTTTATTTATCAAGAATGGTTTTGTTATGCCTCTGTATTTAAATAAATATTATAAAATATAGATAATTATAGCTTCCGGGTTTCGAAATAACTACAACATAACTGTTTAGCCTACTCCCATAAAGTGTGCAATAAAATGTCTATCAAATTGATGTTTTAATAGTATGTTTAATATCTTTTATCTTCAACATGATCTATTTTTTGTTTTAAAAATTATTATTTTCATCCCTACCTTTGAATATTCTAGAAAAATCTCTGCGTCGTTTCGACAGTAACTTTCAATGATGTTTCTCAATAGATAAGTTACAAATATATAATTATAATTATAAGTACAAGCACTAAAAAATGTTATATAAGAAATCAAAAACGTATTTGCAACTAAACGTATTTGACACGTTGATTAACCTCCATAGAAATAATAAAACACTTATTTCTTAACGTGTAGGTAGGTAGGTGCATATGATTACAGCGTACCGTTGCTGGACACCCCGATTATCACAAAAATGGAATTAATGGGAAGATAAAGTTAAAGATTATTAAAACAATGTTCGAAGATGCTATTATAAAAACTAAGTTGCGTCTAGTCTTACAATAAAAATCGAAAAATTAATCTAAATGCTCGTATTTAAATTAATTTCTGAATCATAAAATTAAACCATATTTTAAAAATCAAAAATACGAATTCAAAAAGTCCATTTTTAAATGTGTATTCTTCATTTTCGTGTATTTTATTAATAAATTCTTCATATTGAAATATGAACTGTATGGAATCAAATTAAATACCTACTAAAAGAATGTGCTACTTCGTATTATTTTCTTGGTAGAGGAGCAATAAATGCACAATCAGACGTTTACTTTATGCCGGGTAGCAGTTTGTAAGGGGCGGCAAATCGTCGGATAGTACATTTTGGATAAGTCAAAATTCTTGCAGAATGATTCGAGATATTTTAGTTGAGGAGTTAAAAAATATTTTTCACAATATTTTCTCGTCGTCTACGAATTGTGCGTCCATAAAAGCTTTGTACAAATAAAAGACAACCAGTCTTAACCTTTTTCAGATAAATCACACAAGCCGAAGTATATTTTTGATAACTCAAAATACCTCTATTTTGGATTAAGAAAGTTAATGGACATTATGCTTTCAGTTATATACAATCGTAAACTTAAATATAGTATGGATATTTTTAAGCAATTAAATATACATATACTATACATAAAAATCCTTAAGCGAGTCAAATCATTCAGAAAAAATATCGGCGGGAGCGGGATGCGAACCGCGGACCTTTGGAACCAACCATTTTGCCCAGGTAATTATACCGCTCGGAGTGTCAACAACAAGTGCAATATGTTGTTTCCTCTGTTGTTTACATAAAACAAATCATAATAGGAATATTATTATGTAGAAATACAGTGTACGTATTTTTATTGTGGTTACTGTTATTGTACTCGTACAATATAGTATAATGCTTTTCAATTGATTCTTGTTTCTTTTGTCTCAGCCCTCACTTGACAATTTGGCTTACCGACATGTTGAGGTATGTCTGATATTGATACTACAGCAAATAATTACACTATCGTATTATGTTCATTTTCGGCTTGCTTCTAAAGTATTTCCAGCTCGTACGATATTTTTTGTGCATGTGGTTTTTTTCTACAGTAGTTTACTTGCTTTTTATAAGATGTCTTGGCTCACTGGAGAATCACAATAATACATTACTTACAAGTATGTTTGCATCTTCCAGTGTACTGAACATTACATATAATCATCACTTGCTGTAGGTTTGTTCAAAACTTGTAATTATATATGACGAATTCGTTATATTATCTTATTTAAGCACACGCTATTTATTTGCACTTAAAATGAGTTGTTTTTTGGTGTAATAATCACAATTATTTATTTTACTTATAGAAATAAAAATTCGTTAAATATTAAAAATAATTTACATTGTAAATATAATCGTTGATTAGAATGTAATATTTTATAGCGTATTTACTAATTATTGTGGCACATGTTTATTTAGATGGAAATTTTTAAACGATAGCAAAATTAATTACTTGTAATATGAGTAGTTTCTTGTTATAAATCTATTCTATTCTATTTATAATATATCTCTACACTTCTGTAAAAACACAATCTGAAAAAAAACTATCATGAATATACAAAAGCTCTCATAAAATAATAGTGCAAATTACATCGTTAAGTTGTATATTTGACTGATTTTGAATCATGATGAATGAATGAATTTGAAAATCATTTTTTATAATACTTTAAAACTTATTGTTTATCGATAATTACTTTTGGTTAAGTATTTAATATCCTTTGGTGCAACTTAACTTTATAATAATTCGGTTAAGATTCGATCATTACTGAGCTTAACAGCCTCGGCAAGTTTCGCTAAACGTGAAACCATGGTCCTGCTAGAAGTCTACAATAAGGGTCAGAGTTAGTGCAAGGTATGTAACTTTGTAATCGCTTACTAAGTATTCATATTTTCTTTGCTATTTTTCATGGTAAATAGTGCTTGAAGACAATACAGTATATTTGTTATGTAAATATTTTGTAAATTAGATACATTGGATTTTACTTGCTACTTGATGCTCGTCTATTTTATCATTAGAAATATATTTTTGATGTTTTGCTTTTGTCGTAGATCAGCGTTTGAGAAAATTGTTATTATCTATTTATTTGCCCAGAAGTTAAAAAAGGATTAGAAAGTTAGACAAAAGTATGAATAAAAATAATCAATATAAGTTACAGTTTTTTTAAGCTCTCCAATACCTTTAAAAAAAATATTCTAATCGTAGGTGTGAGTTTGAAAATAATTATAGTACCAATGTAACATATTTCTAACTTTGATTATATTGACTGAAAATATTACATAAAAACAGTTTATACAAATTATGTATTTCTGTTTTATTAAGTTATGCGTACCATAACAAAATAATTCCGACGATGATGTTTATGAAAAAAAAACACGTGTTTATCAGCGCTTTTGGTGAATTCAACCTGATGTACTCAAATTTCGCTACTGTCGAGAATTTGTAAACAATTCTGAGAAATGCAATTCATACATATCGACACACACAAGTTTACAATCCTTTATTTATATATGTATGTTAAATATTACAATATTTAAAATTGTTGTTTTAATATTCCCTACAAGTGAATGTAAATATATATAGTCTTATCATAAGATTTGTTTGTTTGAGTACCTTAGTGTAAGTGATATTTTAAACATATTTTCATATATTATTTATTTAATTTGATTTATCAAAATTATAATGTAAAATAACTAAAAGGTTATCTTAAATGTATGCATATAAAATAAAATAAAATAAAACAATAATCGGTTGTAACTCAGATTTTAACCAACGACAATAGTTCATGTAAGCGTGGTTTTCGTTAGATCACTGAAGTGAAGCATCATTGGATGCAGACTAAAACTTATATACGTTAACCCATGTTGCGTACCGCATGTCGTTGGTTGGGATGAGACGCCCTTTTATGATCAAATGGTCTAGAATCTAGACCATTTGATCATAAAAGGATCTAGATCTCGGAAGCGTCGGGATATTTATTCGATCTATGTCTTTAAAATTAAAATTAGAAAATTACATGGAAAATGTCTACGTTACTACGGTTGCTGTCCCTTCAAGTTCTTCCTGCCTCTTAAAGTAAATCCTAGAGGTCATCGGGAACCATGCTCCCAGGTGGTCCTTCTGGTAAAAATATTTTTTTAGAAACGACATGGACAATGGAAACTAACAGAACTGATTGTGGTGACTATATGTTCCCGATATGGACCTTATATGGAAAGAAAAAACCCAGTCGGATAAAAATATATTTAAAATATATCAATAAGTTCGTTATTTACGAGTAGTACAAGTATGTATAGATTTATCTATAAATAAATTTACAGAAGCATTTCGTATTTTTGGTTAAACAAATTTATTTTTATATACTCGTACCTTGAATTTATTACTTAAACATTCACGTCAAGATTAATAATGTAATAACAGTAAGTCAGTTTAGCTGCCGTTCGCGTTTGCCAAATTTCAACTGAAAGATAGAATAGGCGGATTATGAAAGATATTCTGTTAATCTTATAATAAATTGATATATTTACAAATATCTGAAAACGCTTGATTTAGCTTAGAATATCAATCAAACCAAGATTTCAAACGGAGGATCTTCTTCGTAGTATCAATCCGGTGGATTGGTTTGCAGCAACAGAATCTTGCATCTCGATCTCCATTCCTCTCGGTCCTCCGCAACCCTCTTCAGCTCAGCATAAGAGCTACAATTCATGTCCTCGAAAACTTGCTGCAAATACTCCCGTCTAGGGCGCCCTCTACAGTTTCTACCCTCAACCATCCCCTCCACAATATCGTGAAGAAGACCATCGTGGCGCATGATGTGACCAATCCATCGGGCTCGCCTCTCTGAGATGGTTCTTATTAGGTGCCTATCTTTCTTGATTATCCTGAGAACCTCATTGTTCGTGACGTGGTCTCTCCAGGAAATTCCAAGAATTGTTCTGTACGACCACATCTCAAAGGCCTCTAGTCTTTTTATCACTTTCAGATAAGCATCATGTCTCACAGCCGTACATTAAGATGCTCCAAACAAGTGTTTTGGCAAGTTGCTTGCGGAGCCTTAAAGTAATAAACGGAGGATATCAACAGATAAAACACACCAATTGAATATCTATAGTAGTAAGTCGTTTCGCGGAGCTAAACGGTTGATGGTTCATCATCATCATCATCAGCCTGTGTCCGTCCACTGTTGAACGTAGGCCTCCCGCATGAGTCTCCATCCTCTTCGATCCTCCGCCTTCCGCATCCAGGTCACTCCCGCTATTCTTCTTATATCGTCGGTCCATCTTGTAGGAGGTCGGCCAATGCTTCGTTTGCCAGTTCTTGGGCGCCATTCCAATACTTTTCTTCTCCATCGACCGTCGATGGGGAAAAAAAATCGGTTGATGGTTAACCGAGCAGTAGTATGCTTAAGCCGATTTAATTTCATGCGAGAGGTGTACAAGTCTAAATCCAAAAACGTATTATATTTCCTAAACAGAGATTATGTCTTACGTGATCCATGTAAAAACAAGGTAAATAAATAAATATTTAGAATTTTATTTGTATTAGTAATTTCACTTTTAAATTCATTTTGAACAATTAACGAGGAATATTTGTTTTTTTTTAATTTAGTAATTAGATTTTATCATTTATTAACATTTTCATTGTTTTATGTTACAAGAGTAAATTGCGATTATGAAATTGAGTTTTTTTTAACAGTTTCAGCGTTTTAAGTTTGAAAAAATATACACAGAGTGCAGTAGCTTACACGAAACAATGAGCTCGATTTCAAAAGGTATTCGACGCGTGAATTATATCAAAGCAATGCGGAAAATAGTGTGTCTTCAGGACCCCCGAGTGAAAAGAAAACATCTAAGATAATCGTTTTATTCATTGGATTTTTTAAGGATGACGTATACGTGTTCTTTTAAATGTTTGTTACGATCGTCGTAGTTTTTTTTCATTATTACATTTGTCGGTTCTTGTATGTTTTAGGAACGAGTTAAATCAATCACAAATCTCAAACTGTTACTTGATTGTATTCGAATTAGCAGGTGCTTGCGTCACTTTTTTTATAAATACGGGAAAACTGTTCCCAGGTGGTTCCTCTGGTAATAATATTTTTTGAGAAACGGCATGCATAATGGAAAGATGAACATTCGGAACTATCTGCTGCTAGGGAATCTCTGGTGGAGAAGATGAACATGTCTCTTGAAAGGGTTTCACGATGGGGCGACCTCAACCTCGTCAGTTTCAACATTTCAAAAACCCAATCATGTACTTTCTCCACCAAGAAGACTGCTATGGATCCTGTATCTTTCAACGGTTGTTCTCTTCCGAAAGCAAGCTCCATCAACATGCTTGGATTATCAATATCGAATAATGTCAAATATTACGAGTCAATTAAGTGTAAAGCCGGTCTCGCTTCCAAAAAACTAGGTGTATTATATAGATCACGTCGGTATTTCAACGATAAACAACTTCTTCTTCTATATAAAGGACAAATCCGACCTATCCTTGAATACGGCAGTCACCTTTGGATTGGAGCCCCAAAATACCTTCTAAACTTAATTGACTCAGTTCAAAGAAGAGCAATTCGTTTGATAAACAATGACACCCTTACGTCTAATCTACAATCAATGGAACACAGACGTAAGGTTGGTTCTCTTAGTCTTTTCTACCGTTATTACCACGGTCGCTGCTCTTCGGAACTTAAAGAACTAATTCCTCCTGCACCCACTCACAGCCGACAAACTCGTCTTACACTTGCCGAACATCCATACACGGTTAATATATGTCGACCAAGAACTGGCAGCTTCCAAAGTTTCTTCCTTAATGCCACCGGTAAGCTATGGAATGCTCTTCCAGCGTCTGTGTTTCCTCCTTCCTACAATCTGGATCTCTTCAAGAAACAGATAAATATTCACTTGCAATCTCCCCAACCCACACACAAACACGAACACAACACACGTTTCCCGCATGCAGCGTCCAGCCTCCCTGGCTGAGCGTCATAGAGTGCACTGGTCTTGACCGGTTGTGCTCTCCTGCATGCGTTTACATAAAAAAAAAAAAACTAACAAAACTGACTGGTGAAAACATGTTCCCGATATGGACCTGGTATGGAAAAAAAACTAGGTCGGATAAAAAATATATTTATCAAAAAGTTTGTTGTTTACGAGTTGTACGAGTATATACATGTATATCTATAAATAAACATACATAAGCATTTAGTATTTTTGCTTAAGCGTTCACCGCTTGGTGATTAAACATACAGTTCTTATAGTTCTACAAACAGTTTGTTGGTTCTCTCGTCTAAACTACATTTCATCTAGTAAACCAGAAAGTGAGTTTATCTCACGAGCTTAGAAAACAACCATTTTATCATTGATCACACAACATCGTAATTTTATTTTGTACCTAACTCGGGTATATTTAAATTAATACACTTGCTTAGACACAAGTATTATTTCAGACGGTAGAGATAGTAAATCATAAAGTTAATTAGTTTATAATGATGTTGTGGCTTTTGGGTTGAGCCGTGTGTGGTGAACTTTTTTCAACCAATATTTCGACCGCCATTGCAGGGGTCTTCTTCAGGATAATTTAGTTTTGAGTTGGTTTATTCAGATTATATATTTCTTTCAATAACGCTCATAAAAGAAATATATAATCTGAATAAACCAACTCAAAACTAAATAAATTATTAATCCTGAAGAAGACCCCTGCAATGGCGGTCGAAATATTGGTTGAAAAAAGTTCACCACACGCGGCTCAACCCAAAAGCCACAACATCAAATCTGGCCGTGAAAACCTAAGAAGTTATTTAGTTTATAATGGATTCAAATATTTAGGATGAAGCGTGAATGGTGGTCTATGATGTTGGCGCATCGTCAATTATAGCAATACCCACGTGTTTCTTGGTTAGCAACGTGTTATCAAAAAAAGCAATTCTAGACTCACTGTATTATACTAACTTTGCAGCCTTAGACTGAGGTCTATTTGAAATCTAACTGATGCACCTTGAATCACGGAAAGGCCTTCAGCCACTCTCTAACAAGTATTTTTTGTGTGCGTCCAGTAACGGGTTTGATCCTCTAAAAACAGGACGGAACAGTGAGGTTTAACCAAGTGAATACAAACAGCTTGAACTATCTACATCCACCTACTCACCACATTTTCTTATTATATGACGTATTATAGGAGTTTGCTTTGGGCAAGGTGTGGGCTCGAGATAATAGTCATCGACGTGTGTCGGAGAGATCTTAAATATAATTTGTTTAATATCAATGTGATAACTTCCGATTGTGTTGAAAATCGTCTCGGAAGCGCGGATGTCGTAAGTTTGGCGCGAAGACCCCAGAGTGATCAGCTGTTGCCCGCGCGGCAATGGCAATGACAGGCGTCAGGGTCGAGACCAGAGCTTTGGGCGAGCTTTGCGCTCAGCGACAGTGATCCCTCAGCCCGCGCAGCATCGCCATGTCGCGCCCGCCTGCGGAGGACCCCGAGGCCATCAGACGGTAGCTTTCCATCACCTTGTGTAGCTTTCACCGCCATATAAAGGTTTCTCACCCTCATTTTCACTTTATCACTAAACTATGCAGTCGTCAAACAAACTTCACATATAATTCATAAACACTGCACAAATCGGATTAACAATTACTTAAGTTATTATCATTCATCGCGTTATTGATGTTCAATACTTATTTATAAATTTGAATTTAAAATTAAAATAAAATAAATAATTTAAAATAAATTTGAAATTCGTACATACTATATTAAATTATTTTTCACTTTTTTTGGTGTTGTGGAACTTCAGTGGTCAACGTGATGTGACAAGAACAAGACATGGATTATGGTTTACGTCCACCGTTTCTCTTTGCCTATAATTAATAATTGAGAGAACTGTCATAACAATAGCATTTGCAGTATATTTGAGTGATGAGTGTATCGTATGTTTTTTTTTTTTTAAATAAATAGATTAATTGAATATGGTGATTCTTAAAAACTGATAATTATTCTTCAACGTCATGTTGAATTATTTTATGTAATACGCGCTATTGTTTGTTCATGTAACTTGTAAGATATTATACAACAATGCGCGACTTGAGTGACACAATTCAAAATTTGCCATTTTGTGAAATAATATTTTAATTTATTAAGAATAGTAGTATTTTTTTAAACATTAATAGTTGTTGTTTGGAATTGAAAGAGTACGCGTATTTTTTTTTAATAGTGTCTTTTATATCCACTAGCAAAACTTGGATTCTTCATTTGACGACATGAGACGAAGTGAAAGGTTGAAAAATGCATATTTTTTGTCTTTTAAATTTTGGAATCTAAGGCCTTGTTTACAGTATCCGGTTATGTAATTAAATGTATTTCTAACAGCTTCATTAATTGAAAACATAAAATTGTTAAAATATAAGAGTTAAAGCTTTTTACGTCGATTTTTAGTGTCGAATGCATGTGTAAAAGGAGAAGATTGTTTAAGTAAGTTAAATTATTTCGTAAAGACAATTTATGCATAAAAACACAAATGCATGGTTAACATTTCAATGCATACCAAAAATATCAAAAATAATTCAATTAACTGCCTATTCTAAATTCCACGTTATCAAACTAGTGGCCACAAATTCATCAAAGTAAAAGCGCCCATTAACAGTTATTTAATAAGTTGATATTGTGTATGCTGTTTAATGACATTGGCGAATACCTCCAGATATCTGCATCCGAAGTTCATCCAAGTAAAAAATATGAATTGTTCATGACGGCCTTCAGATCCTAAACCAGGAAGCTTGACGAGGTGGTAGCTTTAGTATTCGAGGCACAGTTGTGGGATTGTCAATAGGTCTTTGAATTTGATCGGATGATTAACCGAAATTAAATTTATAAGCTCTAAATAAATGCACCGAAGTATTTTTATAATCTCTAAATTATGCACTACATAATTTACTACTAATATAACATAGTATTTTAAAATAGCATTTCTCAATCAATTCACTAATATTAATAAACATTGACCGTAGACCGCACTTGGATTGTTCACATACGCGCGTTATTGGTTATGATAAACATCCCCCAAGGACCAAATAATACATGTTTCAATAGCAAAAGTTTAAAAATTTGGTTTGCTTTCTGCCTTAAAAACATTACAATTCTGCTAATAACAATTTTAAAAATCACTTATTTATCAATGTTTGATTGTATTCTTGAATTTTATTAATACGGCCAATAAATAACTGAATCCTTTTCAATATGAATGTGAAATATAAATACAATTCAATTAAAATTGGAGGCTGACAGCAATTTACTCATTTTTAGTAATTCCTTAAATGATTTGTATACAACATGTTCATTGTTCTACTCTAAAAATATGACGAGCGTCATAAAATACATTGATCACGTTTTTCCTTTTCTATCTAGCGCTATTCTCCTGTATTAAAAAATGCATCGATGTCAATGACTTCCAGGAATATTGTTTGCTAAAGGGAAGACACCTGTGATTTCTGCTCATTTGCAATATCCGAAGAACATGACGCAGCTTGCTTCACCTTAGTTTTGTTTTACTGGCATTAGCCTGTACTCACTTATAGTTCCACTAATCTATGTAAGCGGTACATGTAATATTTAGTGGAGTCTTACATGATTTAAAAAACTTACAAAGACATATAGTTATTCTCTTGTAAATACACTTCCTTTATGTATAAGCTTTCAATTTTAAATTCTCAGGGATAGGATACATTAGGTCATGTCGGTACCATAACTATTACTAGTAATTTTTGAATTAATTTAATTTCAGTATCCTTTTTAGTTATATATACGAGTATATATATATATACTACGTACGCCTCGTATATAGGCAATTGTACCATCATTTCTTAAGGTAATAATGCTCAGAAATACTGTTCTGTATTGTTTTATACACTTCGCACGTTATCGTTACAAATGGTTTTAGCGAGAGACTTTTTAGAAAAGGGTTATAAAGAATTTAACATCGAAAACCTATCAAATAATCGATCTATTGTTCGAAATGTTTATTGGATTGTGTGGTTGTCGTTTCATCTTGAGTATGCTGAAATATCTCTCGATCTTATATAATAACGACGAGACTATAATACAGACTATAAAAATATAAATTATGAGATTTTTCCAGACTGAAGATAGTTGTGGATTTTCAAATATATATATATGTATGTAAAATTTGTTAAGTGAAATTTAGTTAGTCAATTTAGATTTAAGTGGTATATATATATATACTTATAATACCACTTAAAATTAGTTTAAGTTATATATATATATGTATAAATATAACTTAAACTAACTTTAAGTTGTATTATAAGTATATATATACCACTTAAATCTAAATTGACTAATTAAACGGGCTATACGACTTTGGCGTTTCATTTGTAATATTCGAAAATTTAAAAAAATCGCGGGAAAAACATAAAAAAACTCCATGCGTCCGACTTAAAATTGTGTATCTATGTTGTATTTTGGTCAAAATGCGGTACATCTGGCAACCCTGCTAACTGTGTGTTTGCTTGGTGATAGCACCGCGAGACACCACGTCGTCGTGATCTCTATTTCTAGCTTCGTTGTGTCACACCTTTCTTCTGCACGTGCTCGGTGGGTGCCCGGGAATATTGTACAGTTTAATCCGAAGTGCTATCAAATTTTACATCTCCCGATTTCATTAAAATAACTATTGCTTCTTGCCATTCGATTGTTATCTCTCTCACTCCTTTTCTTTGCGTCAACCATAGACCACTATGGTCGACACAATCTTACGCTAAGAACCATCTTACGCTGTGTAACGTCACGTAGCTCTTTACGGGATCAGTCCGCCAAACACCAACATCTAAAATATTGAAATTCAGGTATCTAGATATGGAAATTTAGGTAGAAATTACAGATCATACGACTGATGGATAGCTTTGATGACTATATGTTCCATATAAGAAGCTTATATCAAATTATGACTTTAGTATTATATATTTTTGGGAAGATTTTTTGTTATACTCGCATCTATGACATTGATATTTCAAGAAAATAAAAATCTCCATTGATTTTATTTTTAAAACAATCATAACTAGCCTTTTCCCCAGCTAGTATGCGATTATGGAATACGTATGAATTCTAAAGATACAAACATACTATACACGGGACGACTTTCGTCTACCACAAATTTTGATTAATAGGCTATGACTGACATTTTACGGGCGAGGGATCAAATTCACACCTACCGGGAGTATTTTAGAGCTCTGAAATCGATTAAAAATATTTTTTTTGATTTTTTTAATCTTCGTTGGGGATCGAACCCACGACTTTTAACTTGCCAAGCAAACGCTTTGACCATTGAGCTATACCTGCCGGCATATAACTGAAGCATATAACCGTCAAAAATTTATGCCACACAGTTATGTCAGCTGTCCTATGCACTCGTCTACCTGGGAACTCATACATTTCGGCAGGAGAGACAGTTGTTAAAATCATAATTTTTGAAAGATCGGCTGGTTAACCCAATTCTTTCCTAAAAGGAGGCATAATCCAACCAACAGTCCATGTTATGATTTACGTTCAATGTTGCCTAACACCATCGATCGAATGAGATCTGCGCTTAAGCGTGCTATTGTTGTTAGAATTAATAATGATATACCACGTAAAATTACTTTTATTCAAACAATGTGGTTTCTCGTGAACTGCTCGCATCATTTTATTTCAATTTCATTATTTTTTCCCTTACAGAAACATTACAAATTTGAACAACTCAATTCATTTATGAAGAACAGTAAGAATCAATCATAAAATAAAAAAAATACAATATACAGTCGATTCCGCTTAATTGGAACACCGCTTAATTGGGACAGCCGCTTATTTGGGACAAATCTCAAAGAACAGAAACCATTTATACAAATACAGGTACTTTTGATTAAGTACTAAGAACAAAGCAACAAAAGGTCCCAATGCTCATCAAACAGACGACTCCAACAAATTGTTCCTCCAAAGAAACTCGTGGAGTATCATCAGCTTTTAAAGACGGATACCGAACAAAGTGAATCCTAGTAATATGAAAAATATCGTTTGAGTTTCGAGTATTATTAATTCGTTATCCAAGCGTAGCGTTGTGATAAAATAATTCCAACACTTGAAGTGTTCAACAAGATGGATTGGTTCTATGTATAAACCATGTTTAATAGTGATTATCAAAAATAATTCTTCACGGGCAACTGAAAATAGCCCAATCCGTTATGCCCAGGTATGTTGTTGGTAAAAAGAATCACGGATCAAACGTTGATGTATAATGAAATTTACAATGAGTTATGACACTAATCTGAGCCAAACAATATTGAGGCTGTTTTTAATGTGTTTATTTAAGAGGAACTCAATGGAAAATGATGACAACAAATAATACTATACTTTTGGGATTCACAATCAGACGCCTAGGTTTCGGTTTTTTCGTTTTGTAGCTCATTGCGTTTATAAAAATAAAAAATCAAAAAATGTAAAAACTTAAGCTACGAGTATAAACATAAAGTATTTACTGTTGAATTAAGTAAATTTTATCTACGTATTCGCATGTGTTGTTTTTCTAAAGGCAAATGGTAAAAAATGATTGTTGTTCGTAATCACACATAGGCGAATACCGACAGATGGTGCTGAAAAAAAAACTGTGTTTTAAATGACGCTTTATCATTTTACAGACTAAACGCTGCATGTGTGGTAAATGTAAACTTCAGTCCGACAATTACGCATCATCCGTTTTTAAAATGGGCAGTATTCGTGGGATAACTTTCGTCTACCACCAGTTTTAAATTAAAAGATACGACAGTCACTTTAAGGGCGAGGAATCAAATTAACACCAACCGGGGGTATTTATTGACCTTTAAAATCGATTGAAAACGGTTTTTTCGAACCCACGACCTTCGGTATGGTAAGCAAACGCTTTCCCACTAAACCACACCCACCGATAATATAGTTTATTTTATAAATAATGTTTAAAAAAATACATTGTTTACCACAATTATTGTGTATAGTGGAAATGTTGAAAGTCGTGTAATTTATATGACTACACAATAAACGTGTAATGAATTTCAAATTGTAAAATTGTAGTTGTAAAAATCGAAAGAAAAAATGTCACATCGCAGCGTTCCTGAAGCATTCTTCTTCTTATTATAATTAGTTTTTCATCTCTCGTACCCTTGGTCGTGGCCTTGCCTCGTAAAAATAAGAATTGGCAGTTAAACGTAATCTGCGAGTCAACACCGAGTAAAGGGAGTCTCCCAACCACAGGAGACGAGTTAATGTTTTGTTATTATTGGGGACATGTGACTTGTTGACATTGGTAGCTTCTAAGATCAATTCACCCAGAGATCATTATTGTTTATTCAATTCAGCATTACCCTTTTTTAAAATCTGTTTTGCTTATCGTGCTTTTATTTAATAGATTGTGACTGCAAATAATACTGAATACTGAGTATCATTTTGTAATCGAAAGGCCGAAGAAAATATTGTTGTGTTCGCAAAAGTAGTTATTCAAATTAAAAATATTTTTATTCAACATGGAACCATAGTTTAATTTTTTTAAATCATCATCTTCATCAGCCTGTATCCGTCCACTGCTGAACGTAGGTCTCCCGCATAAGTCTCCATTCTCTTCGATCCTCCGCCTTCCGCATCCAGGTCACTCCCGCTATTCTTCTTATTTCGTCAGTCCATCTTGCAGGGGGTCGGCCAATGCTTCGTTTGCCACTTCTTATGCGCCATTCCAATACTTTTCTTCCCCATTGACCGTTGTCTCTTCGACAGATATGTCCTGCCCATTGTCACTTGAGTGTGCCTATTCGTTGGGTAGCATCCACTACTTGGGTTCTTCTGCGTATTTCCTCGTTTCGGATTCTGTCTTTCAGCGACACTCCGATCATGGATCTCTCCATAGCACGCTGGGTGACCTTTATTTTATTCCACGTCTCTGCGCCATAAGTTTATACAGCGAGGATGCATTATTTAAACGGCTTAGTTTTTAGACATTGCAGAATTTTCGCTTTAAAAATTTACTTTAGTTTTCCAAATGCTGCCCATCTCAGTTATATACGCCTGTCGATTTTTTTTTTAATATATTTATTTAATATCATAAAAATATTAAGATTTATTTTTAAGTGTACGAGCTTAAACAATACAACACACACTCGTAATATAACATTAATTACAAAATCGTAAAATTACTTTTCAATTGACTCGATAATGGCTGCTTGAGTGACGTAATGATTCTCAAGAATCTTTAATTTGATACTAGCGTGTACCCGGCATGCGTTGCAATGCCATTAAAAAAAAAGAAACCGCGAGTGTTTATGGAAGCGCCTCGTCGGGAGCCTCTCGTCTTCCGATTGGATAAGTCGGACATGAGGCGTGACCGGAGCTAATTAGAAACAATAAACTTAGATTATGTTGTTCTTACCTAAATTTGACAGTGGCGCCCGTATGTGTTTTTATTTATTGGAGTGCTTTTGGATACACAATGTTTTTTTGTTTTTTCAGCCATCATTTACAGCTGCATCGCGTAAATGAATATACCCTTCGGAACGCAACTTGGTTTGATTTAATCATATGTAGAGGAGTCGTTCAGTTTCCATTTTCGCGTACATTGATGGAACAAATGTCGACCTTTTAGGTTATGATTTTCAGCGTTTTCATGAATCATCAATCGATATGAATAGTAATTCATGGCACTGACTTTCTTAGTCGTTTCCTCATCTGTTTGTGGATTTCTCAACGGGATGTTGAAATGGTATCCGTCTTTTCCTTGCCAAAATAAAATCAGATATTGCAATCCATCGTACGATCGATGCGTTTCTGAGAATTGCTGAACATGACCATTTGTATGATGAAGAATAATTTGCGTTCGGCAGTGGTAGTAAGAAGAATTGTACTTTCGTATGTTTGTCAAGAAATGTTTTGATTCACTTGTCTCACCCGATACCAACGTTAATAAAGGTTCGAGTGGTGAATGTAATTCTGGCAATTTCAATTTTCCACTCATGCAACACATTCCTAGTGTTTCATTTTTAAATTTACAGGCACTACAATACACGCATAATTTATCATTTTTTCCAATAACAATACTTGGGTGCAGAGTGTAATCATAATTAGGATCGTAATGGAAAGCACTATGATTTAAATCCGCATGCAGAGTACGTCTGGTACGATCTACGCGTACTCGATCTGTTTCCAATCTTGCTTCCCGTTGCTCATCTGTTTCAGATAAACGGGTTTGAGCAGTGTGTACTCTAAATGTTTCCAATCTCTCCAATCTTGCTTCCGTTGCTCATCTGTCCAGATGAACGGGTTTGCAAGCAACGTGTACTCGATCTATTTCCAATCTTGCTCTCCTTTGCTCGACTGTTTCTGAAGCTCAAGATGCCCTTTTCATTCGTGCTTTTGTTGTACTCTTGACCTATTGCTTTTCGTTTGGGTGGCATAATTGATATCACAGTGGATGTTACGTTTTGAAATTCACTTTTGAAAAATAAAAATAAATTGATTGATATAATACTAACATTAAGGTTATCAACTGATAATACTTGGTGAAATAAGTATAATGTTAGAATTAATTATAATTAAAAAAATATAATACCTAGTATTTCATAATATCTTTTAAATTGAAAGCAAAAAAAAATATTATTGTATAATGCTGGCTGTCATAGCTCAATGGTTAAGCGTTTGCTTTGCAAGCCAAAAGGTCGTGGGTTCGATCCCCGACGGAGATTAAAAAAAGGATTTTTAATCGATTTCTGAGCTCTAAAATACCCCGGTTGGTGTGAATTTGATCCATCACCTGTAAAATGTCAGTCAAAGCCTATCAATTAAAATTGGTGGTAGACAAAAGTCATCCCGTGAAGACCACCCATTCATAGTAGATTCCTGTAATAATAAAGGATGATGCGTGAATCTCGGGCTGTAGTCTATGACGTTGGCGGATCAACACTCCACACGCAGCGTTTAGCCATATGCACCATGGTAAGCGTCATAGAATTCCACAGATGAGACAAAAAAAATTACTATCACCATCTGTCGGTATTCTCCTGTATGTGTTTACATAAAAATAATAAAAAAATATCTCAATACATTAAGACTAATCACATACCAATTAATTTTTAAAATAACCTTTTTTCAATTGTTGTACCCACACATATACAACCTGTAAATATGTGTGTATTAATATAGGATCTTGTCCATACCTATATAAGCCACGGCCTGTTTTATTTTTTCATTATTGAAGATGGTCTTCAGGAAGGCCGAAACATGTAAACATTAAAATAAATTGTGAATCAAAACTAAATATTTTAATTTATTAATTTTTTACTTAAAATTAATTATTAAATTATGATATAATACTATCCGAAGCCGACCAGCAATTAGAATTCCAAAATTAACTCTTTCTACTGTATATCACACACAATTAATACGTTATATTTATTTATTTTAATTCGATAAACAAAAAAGTCGTCAAAAATTCAAATATTGAAATAGTTTATTCGAAAATCGAATTTTGTTTCAAAATATTCAGTACCTTACGTTAATACCTACTTAAAATACCTACTAAAATTACCTACTTAAAATAACTTCAGGTCAATGAATTTTTGTTTACGGCGTTGCTAAGGAAACACAATGTTCTAAATTGGCCGTTCTGTATTACAAAAGTCTTGTATGAAAACATGTTTTACGTAAATATTCAATTAATTTTTGTAATTAAATCAAATTTTGATTATCCTAACGGAATGCATCAAAGACACACAGATAGACAGACAGACAGACAGACATTGATTTTTATATATAGATTATGGAATTCCAACTACCGATCGAAAAAAATAATTATGATAAAACTATAAATTAAATATTGTCCTACGATTTTTTAATATAATTGTCAAGCTGCTGTCTACGTAGTTAGAGTTTATGGCTACCACCAAACTATCTGCAGGAATTTCTGTCCGCTGACAGAACCCTTGTATTATTTTTGCTTTGCAATCCAAAATTCCTCTGAATTTATTCAGGATAACGGAAGTCTAATAAAAAAATTACGATAAATATTCACCTTAAAATATTGTATATTTCTGTACTATATATAGCCTCAGCCTCGGAGGTGTAGCTAAAATATGGTATTTAACGCCTGAGGTCCCTGAATATCCCTGCGATTTATTATTAAAATATCAAAAAACAATTTTAAACTTTACAATTTACAATTGTACTGAGATAGAAAAGTTAAAACATTGAATGCAATACTTTGATAATACTAAGTAAAATTTAATAATTTTAAATGTTAGCGTAAAATATTCTCATGCAAATTAACATAAAATAAATGTAGCCAAAAAACACCCTTCTCTAGTTACGCTTGTGCTCTGACGTAATAATTTTGATAGATTTTTTATCGTCTCAGGATTGTGGGACTGTAAGATCCGAGTGCCATGGAATATTAAATGTAACTTCAGTGGCGCTCCATCTTTAATGGAAGCATTTTATTTTGATTGAAGTCCAGAAATTACTTCAGTGATTCTTTGAATATGTTCACGTGGAAACTAAAATATGTAGCACTAATGAAGCTGCAATATTCTATATAGCAAAGAGAGATAAATGCAGAAAATCTAGATCGGCGGTGGACACAGACTGTCTAGTGTCCGTATACCATTACAAATAAACTGAGCTGATCGATTGAGAATTGTGGACTTAATTTGAAATTAGCCTGATAAATAATAGGTATGCACTAATGAACTATAAAATACGCATTAAACCATATCAATCTCATACGACGTGTTAAGTTTAATCAATTAAACAAATTCTAAAATGTTGCTAGTTCGTGGGTTTTACTGTTGAGATTCAACAGTTTTGTGACATTGAATCGAAATTACGTTAGTTATTAACTAGTGCTTTTTGATAATGTTATTGTTACTTCTCTAATGTAATCAAGCTCTATAAAATTAGTATTTTGTTGTTACTATAAATTAAAAAAAAAAGTAAACATTTTTTCAATTGTTAAAAGTTAAAAAGCGAATCATTCTGAGCAGTTAATTTCAATTGACTCTGGGCCTTGATTAATTTGTTAAGCCGAAAAAATTCCTTATATCGGTGGTGTTTCGTTAGCTCAAAAATGTTACGTACTACTGATTCAGAATCTACATATTGATTATTGCTTCCTCAAAATATGCGACTGTATAGCTTGTGAATTAAGCCATCATTGTCCAGCACACAGGACTAGGTTAGTAATCAAACCAAAGCCTACACAGAAGGGACTCACACTGACATAAAGTATATTGTCTTTAGGTCTTAGTTACTATTAACAGGGATGCATGTCTAATACAATTATACTTGTATTAGCTACAATGGCTTATTAACCTTATCATTGTCAGGCATAACGCATACAGTACATGCGCGTAATTCTATCGTAACGTGTTCAAAAGGTAATTTCGAAGTATTTAATATTTAATAAGGAATCATCATTTCAAACAGCTTAAGCAAATAATTCAAATACAAAATATAAATAATTAACGTGAGATTTAACTGAAAGGTTGTCTTAGCATTTCTGTCATGCGAGAAGTAATGGTTCAATCCCCGCAAAGCTTAAAATGAATAAAATATTATATATTTTGGAATGATTGATCGATATTGTATATGACCCACGTGTTCACAAATACGAGTATCTAAAAATAACCCCGTTTGGTGTGAGATTGATTCCTCAATTGTAAAATAGCCTGTCAGTCGATTAATCATAATTCGATTAGTCAGGCGGTCAGCTCTGACGAGTGGATGTACGACCTTCCAGGGCAGAGAGTCTCCACGTCTCTTACTCCTCCAACTCCTACTTGAATTATGTATATCGCAACCGAGTCAATTTCTTTGCACGCGAAAAGTTCAACGGTCACGTGAGTAGAGGGGGTGGAGCAACCAAACAGCACTAGTAATCGACCATAAAATATAAATGTATGGATATATATATTGAAATTATTTTCCTCCGCATATAAAAAGTTTAACAATGATGTGAATGATGAAGGTGGGGTGGGGCAACCAAACGGCACTATTTATCGAACATATTGTAAGTATTGATAGTGTATTATAAATATTAAAAATGACGTCAATACCTTCGCAAATGTTGATGTTTTTTTCAGTAGTATTGTGTGTGAATGAGAGTGGAACTATTTATCGTGCGCTCAAAAAAATAACTTATACCATAATTGTAAGGAAAACAATTTCAAAATTGCAAAAAAACAAAGACTATAATTTTTTGACACTTTCTGTGAACTGTTCAGATTTAAATGTACCTACTACTTTGATTTTGTTACTTCATACCTACCTAACTGATTTTAAATTTAAAATGACAAAACAAAAGCATGTTGATTTGATGTTAGATAAAATAAGGTACTGAAAAGTTTAGTAAAAACATAAATTATTGTGTATATAAGTGTTTCTAAGTACAGCTTAAAATACTTGGATGTGTCATTTAATTTTTATAGGGAGCTCCGATTTACATTACAGTACAGTTAAGCGATACTTTTAATGTTATTTTAGTTGTTATTAGTTATTTATTATTAATTTTTATATTATTAGTCCCAGTACATTTTCTTTGAGTTACCGTAGCCTGTCCCTGTTTGTGTACTTCTCGCGTGTTAAGTAAACTGTTTTTCAAATCGGGAGCAATTCATCAGGTATGGGAACACTGTATTTTTAAGATACAATTGTTACCGAGTATTTTTTTTAAATAGCTGCTTTATCTTAATGCAAATAACGGTTACAATTTGTCGATACTCGGCATATACAACAAATATTACGAGCAGCAGCTACACGGAATAGAGAAACCAAAGAAACTAGAAAAATGCTATTTTCTGAGCGGTGTTCACAATATGCTGCAAGCCGAAGGGATGAAATAAAATAAACGCGCCTTAGCAGCGTATAAGAAATGCAGTGGAATATTTTTTCTATCCATATTCATTACAATCATCTTGGTTATTAAATATTTTATTTAAAGTTTTCGGAAATGCACCAAGTTCGTTTTGCTTACTTAAAATCATTTTTAATATATTAATGTGATAACCCTTGAAGAAATTTTCCATTAATGTACGTTTATTGGTGCCGGATTTAAAAATCATCCCAAATGTTCTCTCTTCCATCATTATAAGCAAAGCGTCAAATCAATCCACAAGTAAAATCCATACTATTTGTACAAACACCGAGCAAAGCCGGGTAGAAACACTAGTTCTGTATAAAACTGGCTTAGATGAGAGTCCGCCATAAGCACCGATATTGTTTGAAATTTCCGATTATTATATAACTGCTATTCTAAACACTCCAATTCATCTTAAAACATAGGAATGTGTACGTGTATAGATAACATTATTCGAATCTGTGTCTACATAACAACATACTATTAGTATTGAAAATGCGATAACGTCTATGTGACGTCACAAGGTAATAAAAATCCGACGCTTTTGCCAAAATATTTTTTTATTTAAAAAAATCCGCGCGCAATGAAGCTTTTATCTTGACTTGGAAAAATAAATATACCCGTACATTTTATACATGCAAAAAGTTTCAGGAAAGGTCATACAACTATTTACACATTGGGTTACTACATTGAAACATATAATACTTTGTAATACGTGACGCAAATTAATCAATATATATTTTTTTGGGGCCTATGGCCCCTGGGCCGGTCGCCTTGTACCTGCGCTCCTTGGGAGCACTTACCAAGGCATTGTTTTCAGAGTACTTTCTCGTTATACAAGTAACGGGCTTTTGGTGAGCAACACCAAACGTGGGTGTAAAAGTTAGTAGTTCAGATGTTAAAATTTGGACCTTTAGACTTCTTCGCCGAAGGTCGCCGCGAAAACAGAAAATGCATGATAGTTGATGCATGATAAATTAATCAATAATATAATTTATTAACTAAAAAATATACTGCGTTGCATCATTATTGGTGATGGTATTTGTTCGTATGATATTAAAAAAACTATTCAACCACAAATAAAATATAAATGATTCTTAATAATACTATCAATTTATATTTATTCCACACTTTGTCCAGAATAGCTGTATAAAAATATATTTTAGAGCGTTTGTCAAGAGCATGGGAGACATACCATCTCCTTGCCTTAGCATAGTTGTACCAGTCGATTTCTTTTGTAAATAAATCAATTTGCTGTCTAAGATATACATTATGCTTATAAATACATTTGGATTTTATTTTTATTTATATTATTATTTTTATAAAGGTTTTTTTTTATGTTTTCAGTCGCCATCACCATGCGCACCACAGCCGCACACGCAAGTACTCGTTGCAGGAGGAACCTTTATGGCGCCGTGAAGGACGCAGGGTTTCCATACAGCCTGAGGACGAGACCTTGGCTGAAGCAGACCTCGAGGACCTGGACAGTCACCGGTCAGACGACCCTAGAGCACTGCGGCGCCCCAAGATACAAAAGGTTCAATATTTCTCTTCATAGGATAAAACAAGTAAAACTTTGCATGAAACCATTGAATTTCAATTAATAATCACTTTAACGTTTTCGGTAGCATAACACCTTTGACATTAGCTAACTTTTAAAAACTATCGTAAGCAATGGTATAAATGCAACATATTCCATATAGCAGTTCGGGCAGAGATGGTCGAGCGGTCAAGGGTAATGAACTTGAACAAATGGTTGGTTCCAAGGTTCGCTGGTTTGCATCCCGCCTCTGCCGATATTTTTCTGAACGAATTGATGCGTATAAAGATTTTGTTGCATTAAAGTATGTGTATATTTAATTACTTATTAAAAACTGTTTTTAGTAATTAGGTCGGTACGAAGTTGTTCTGTCACAGAAACCGGTAGAGTGATATAGAATTAAGACTCAGTGGCTTCATACAAAGTTTGAATTGTTGTATTTTAAAAACATGACAAATCACAAAGTCACTGCGTTCTACGTTCTATTTCTCTTCTAGATACTGATAAAAAAATATCTTAAATTAATTTGAATTAATGACAAACACGATGCGGCGGCGGTCAGGTTTATCTTAGTAAAAATCTTTTGGCATCTCACCAAAAGTCAATGCAGCCGAATAATGAGTTTCGAAAACAGATATCGGCGTACAGGTCACAGAAAACGGTGGCCTGCAGAAGAAGCTCGCTTACCGCCTTGCAAATGCTGGAGCGTCTTTTCATTCCATTCGCAATATCTGGGACTCGCAGCTTTACACGATCGAAACAAAATACCTATTGTTCATCGTTCCCATTCTTTTTTACGGTTGTGAATCTTGACATCTCATCAAAAGCCAATGCAGACGAACAATGGGTTTCGAAAACTTATGTCATGGAAAAGTGAAAAATATTTTTTCGCTTACGTAGTTATTACGTAAAACGAGAGCGATATTTTTCTTTCGCCCAAATCTTTGTTGGGGGCAGCAAATTGATAGGCTGCTTTGGGCAGCATACATCCACTGCATGAGACAGAAAGAGAGGGCGGCATTATATAATGTTTTATATGAGTATGATTTGCCTGTAAAGGTTTCCAAAGCTTTTTTAGGACCGTTGGTTCTAAGAAGAGCTTTAGAAACGTGGTTTTGGCCACTCCCTGTCTTTTTAATTTTCCGGCACTTATTTTTTACGTATTTATTCAACTATTATGGTGGTATCATAAATATATTTCAAATAAAATACAAGCCCCTCTCTTATGTGATCGCTTAAAAAGTTTATGTGACTAATATTTAGCCTTATGGTATATTTTCTGTTCTGAATAAAAAGGTAATTTTTATTGAAATTAACTTTATTTGCTGATATTTTGAAGTACAAAATTTTACTCAATTAATTATTTATTGATTCAAAAACATTGAATTGTTTTACAGCCGGTGTCTGGATCTTCTTTCGTGCAAATTGGTCGCAAGGCTGGGAATGACAACCTGCAACAGTTGTTGTCCCCAAATACATTGAAGAAAATGTATGACCATAATCCCCATGCGGTAAGTAGTTACTTGTGACCACATTTTAGCCTTAGTTTTCTTTTACCTTGGCTACAATTGACTAATTGTTCATTATATATAATTGTTTATTATACTTAGCTGATGCGCATTGCCTGGTTCTTGAAATTATGGAATGTATAGTTTATAATAGCGCAGCTGAAAAAGAAATGGTTAGTGAAAATTTCGTGTGTTTACCATTTTGAAGCAGATTTTGTGAGAGACAACAATTTTATTTTTGATAGATATTATGTGTCAGAGAATAAACAAACTTATTTAATCCATTTTGATTAATTTAAACATTTTTGATATCCATAGACACGTTTAACCATTTAAGTATCGAGTTAGTATTATAGAATGTAAAGTTGCCGTTTAAAACGCTACATCTTTACAATATCTTGTCTTTGAAAACTTGTACTTTGCTTAGTTTATTTTATATAAAAAGAACGATTACTTTGAAAGGACAATTATTTTTACTTTACTATGTAATAATCGTTCACTTTTACAAATAATAAGTATATTGTATTATATTAAGGGAAAGTTTATATAATAATGGACATTGTTGATTTTTTGTTTTAATATAATGCTGGCCAAACTTACGAACAGATGACGTTCAATCTTGTTGTGATGATTTTTGACAGATTTTTGTCCAACTTGACGAGTTGCTTGGAAGTGGTGATGACCGAGAATGGAAAGAAACCGCTAGGTGGATTAAGTATGAAGAGGCGCTCGAGGAAGGTTCTGATCGCTGGGGAAGGCCTCATGTCGCCTCCCTGTCATTCCACTCCCTACTGAATTTACGTCGTTGCCTCCAATCAGGAGTACTGCTTCTGGATTTGGAGGAAAAAGATTTAATGGGAGTTGCTTACCGGTAAATACTGATCTTGATTGAATAGAAATAAAATACAATTAATGATAGAAATGTATAACAATTATTTGAAAACAATGAAAACCTAAAATAATTGTCACACGGAAAGTAATCGCACATATAGAAGAAGCGTATTACCCCAGTGTGATCTCCTCACAAGGAAGCTACAGGACCCTTGGTGACTTCTTCATTTACTGGACTAAACATGGTTATCTACAGAAAGTTCACCCAAAAGACATTATTAATAATCTAAGATGATTTAAAGAGGAATTGCACATTCCATTATCAGAGTGAAAATATATTTATAGGATAAGCACATTTGTGAAAAAATCGTAGCTATTGACATGTAATACTGCACTAAGGAATTTATTTTGTGATACCATGCAATTATTATTAATTTATTATTTTTAATAATATTTGAAAAAAATCTTTCTCATATAATATACTCATGTTAAGAGGAACGATCAATTATCAAATAAAATGGTATCAATTCGTCTTTGGTCATTGTATATGCAATGTATACAATTTTTAAATTTTTCTTTAATATTCTAGATTCGGGTCATATTAAATACTATTTTTGAGGATGTATGCATTATTTAAAAAATACAAATTTACATAAGCAATCAAAAAAATTAAAGTTAAGGAACCATTATTTGTGTGTCGAATTTTCCCCTCCAAAGAAAAATAATACGATACATATTTCTTTACAGAATAACAGAGCAAATGGCAATAGAAGAATTGATAACCGAAGATGATAAAGCAACCGTAATGCGCCAGCTTTTGATGCGACACAAACATGTCAATGAAGATAAAAGTTTGAGGTTCAGCATTAAAAAGCACTCCAGCTATACCAGCCTGCAGGTAATTATTTAAAATAAATATAACAATTTAGATATAATTTTTTACTCAAAATTAGATCTTTTAATTACCTTTACCTGATATTTATATGAAATTCAACCATAAATTTAATAGGTAGTGTGAAAAAACATTGTTATCATGTGTAATTATTAATGGTAATATTTTTGCCCACTTTATTGTAATATTATCTTCATTCCAATACATTTAAATGTATATATATTCTGTAGCTATAGGTAATTTGAAATTTAAGGTGCCAGGCATAAAATAAGAACATTTAAAATTGGCTTTATATTAATAACTTTTAAGAGGTCTATAGCATTATGAGACTTGATTAAAGAACTTGTTTAATAATACAAGTATAACGATTTTTGTAATTTTAAATTATCTGTGCTCTATTGTACTACTGAAAATAAAATGATAGAGTTCAGTAATGTGCTTACAGTTTCGTTTTCAAAATATAAATTCTAAGCAAAAGAGTGTATATATAATATATTTTAAATGGATTCTCGATAGATTGTAAGGTTGATGAATATTTAAGCAATAATACCAACAAACACATCGTAAAATTTACGTAAGTACACCTACCCGAGTGTAATTTTTACCTTTTTGTTATTGTCAAATGCTCTCTGTAAGGATTTAGAGGTTGGTTCAATAATTGTTCCTCCATATTCAATCATGCATTCCATCTCTTCTTTCTTTTCTATGTCAGTAGCAAGGGTGTTTGGTGGAAGGTAACAACTTGATCCAAGTTTAAATTAGTCAGGGAGTTTTCAATCATCTCGAATAATGCGAGTATGTACACAAGAATAGCACATGAATTATATTCCATTATGTCTATGAATGTCTCATTTCTCCATTCCTCATTTTTGATTCACGTTTATATCCAAAAGTTTTCATGTAATGTAAAATCTTTTATTTTTTCAATGTCCGATTCATTATTTTTTAATTGTTCTTTAAAATTATATACAAAGTATCTAATATTGCTATTTTAATTAATTTTATAGGAAATAACTAATAGTTCAAAAGTTGAGAAAGCATAATTGAGTGCAGTCGCAGTACTTTCTGCAATTGTTTGGTCAAACCACGCTTAATTAATGTTTTGTAATTCGTCATATTAAGACCTTATTACTATTTTACGAATTCTGAAAATCAAATCAAATCTGTCGAGCATGTCTTATATGCTTTGGTCATAGCCACAAGAGGGAACCTCTGCCCGTGAAGTAGAGTAAGACGCATGAGTTGACGGCGTCGCAAGAATTCGCCCTGAAAATAACTCCGTAGCAGACAGAAGTCAGATAGATTGAGTTGTAGTAGAGCTTAGCCGTATTGAAAGATACTCCCCAACTGGTCCTGGCAAGGCCTGCAGCCTTCTGAAAGCTCACCTTAGCGCTAGCCAGGGTAGACTCGGCGTGCTGAAAGAACATTCTCTTTTCGCCAAAAGATGCCTAAGCATTTAATGCTAGGCTAAACTGGAATGGTAATTAGGTTAACTTTAATTATCGGTTTTCGAGACAAAGGGCCTTTTATTAGAACACTTAAAGTCTTTTCTGGTACGAACCCCAGTTTGTTACGGTCCCCCCATTTAAAAATTGTGTTCAGAGCCAGCACGGAGTCTCGTTCAAGAACGCTCCTGATGTTGCCCTGAATCAGAAGGATCTATGCTTGAACATGGCTGTTACCTGGAAGCCACAACTCTATAAGGTCGTCAAAGAGGATATTCTACAAGAAATGTCCAATAATTGAGCCTTGCGGGCAACCTCTTTCGTTGGACTTTGCAGACCGCAACATGGACACATTGTTACATGGTGTGAATGTGATGTTGCATAACTCATGATTAATAGACTATTAGTGTGGTGTTGTGCTGTCACGCGACTGAGGGTGTGTTGTTGAAGTCGCTGTGGATGGAGAGTGGCGCGGCCGGCAGGCGCAGCACGGTGGCGGGTCCTCTAGCGCGCTGCTCCGTGTACTCCTCCAGCGCGCCGCCGCAAGCGCGCCTTTGCCGGCGACACAGCGCGCAAGCCACCGTAAACTATTCATCTGCCTGAAACAATCATGTGTTATTTTCTTTACGTTTATCATGATCATCAGCTTGAAATTATAAAAACGCCGTTTTGTTGCCGTCAATTATTTTTGTGTTTATTTTTTAGATGTATCTTGGACTTTATTTATAATTCATAAGCTTGTAAAATAATCCGTAGCTCAAACTACAGATTCCAATTCATTTTTATGTATATTGAATTTTAGTTTATCTTACATCGGATTTATCAATAACTGCTGTAGTATTTACTTTTTACATATCGCACTTGAATAGGGAAAACCATAATATGTTTGTCTAATCATAAATTAAATATATTTTTTTTGACAAAACTCCGAGTATAAATGAACCATTTTGTAAGTTAACTCAACTAATGGTCTTCAAGAAAGTAGAATATAATTAATGTTTTAATTCACCAACCAATATCCAATTAAAGTATATTATGCTCTCAATTACATAATATATCCTAACCTATAACATCATATGAATGATTTTTATTAGTTTTTATGGAGGCCGGGCCGTTAACCCGACTCACCAATTTATACAAAGTACAAGTGTTAACGTTTTTCAACTGAGCATTCTTTAAGGATTCAATACTGAAATTAAAATTTGAATTTGAACTTAGGTTATATTCTTCGATTTTAACACATCATTAGACAAACTTATCTTGATTTTTCCTTCTAAAATATCTACTGACTATAGCGAAGAATGTGTATTTTATTTAACTTTTATTAACAGGTTTGTATTTGCTGAGATCATTTCTAAAAATAAGAATCATGCATATTATATAATGAATTTGCTCAATAGTAATATATTATATTAATGGAGATATACTTTTACTATTTAAGTAAGTGTCATCTACACTTTTGATACCTGTAAAGTAAAAAAACTAGCATGTTCCATCCAATTCTGTTTATATATTAACTGTATAATTGTGTCTCTTACGTAGAACGATATCACAGTGTTGTAAACAATGTACCAAACTTTAACCAAAACGTACAACACTACAACAGTGTTCTATATCGTACAGATCTGTGGACTCACCTATATAAGTCATTATGCCTCTCTTACGCTTTGTTTACAATCGCGGCAGATAGTATTAGACGAAACACGAAATCAATATGTATTGGTTGAAACTAACTATTAGTTTTACTAATGCCCATTTAGAGAAACTATAAATTAAGTTTATAATATTCCGACAGTATTTTAATTATTATATATTTATTTTAAAAGTCATATTTTAGCTATTCATTCTCTGAATAGTGAGAAGGTTAACAGAAATCTGGTTTCCAAGAGAAAAAATATTTTTTAAAGGTGACTAGTGAACCAAAATCTATTTATTTGAATATTTTTGTTTTTTTTAAGAAATAATATTCATTATGAAGACATTTTCTTACTTCATATTAATTAAATTTGAATGGTTAAGTCATAGTTTTTTTAACCCAACGTAACCTGAAACTTGTGCAAGTGTTTTCAAGGTTAGTTAATTTTTTATTTTAAAAAATAATAATGAAACAGATCATTTAAAAAACATACTTCAGTTAACAGTAAAGTAACTAAATATGTTATGAATCATTATTATTACCATTATAAGTATTTACAAAAAAAAAACAATAATAAAATCGTTATATTTTTTGTTTTCAAGTATAGCAAGATTTCAATCATAATGAAACAAAAATATGTTGCGTTATATGTTATAGGTACCTGCAACAAGACATATGTTTTCCAGTTGTAAGAGTAGATATCGCCCAGCATGATTTTCAATTTTTATTTAAATTATCCTATAATTTTGTAGAATATTAAGTGTGGTTCTGTACTATTTTTTTGGTTTTTAAATTAATTTAACAAGAAGTATTGGTAGATATCATACAAAACAATAATAATTTTATTCGTTCAGTAGCTATTATAGCTAAAATTTATTGTTTTGCGAACACAATTATTAGTCAATCATTTTAAATAAGTGAAAAAAAATTTACTTACTTAATAATATTAGCTTTTACATTTTTAACCTTGTGTCTTTACAGTCTGTCTCTAGGCTGATATTTTTTGTTTCTTTTTAAATACAGCTTTTTAGCTTATATATTAAGTTTGTTGAAACAAGTAATTTAATTTATTAGAAAAAAATTAAACCGTTAACGTTACATAAGTAGTTGTACAGATTTTAATGTTAAGAATTACGAGAGTTTGTAGTAAGTTTAACTTGCAGGTACAGATCTCATGGTATTACATTTTCTGTAATAAATTTTCTTCTTTCCATTGTTTTGCCTATTCATAATACATTGAAGAATAATTTACTACATTTTACTTATTAAAATCAATAAAACATTAATCCTATATAACATTATTTAACAAAAATATTTAAACAATATATTCAACCTACAAATTTTACAATTAATAATTCTAAATAATGATTTTTAAAAAAAAAATTCTTTCAGAACCTATCGGATCAAGATAAGGTTAAAGGACAGATTCCTCAACAGGAAGTGGAAGGGAATGGTTCACATACCTTGAATAATGGAGATCAATCATTAAAGATTGACATGAAAGAAGAACTCTATGTTACAACTTCTCAAGAAGATTTAAAGAAAGTCCAAAGTGACTCTATTTTAAGACGGATCCCTGAAGGAGCAGAAGCCGCTGCTGTCTTAGTAGGATCTGTTGGTTACTTAAATCAACCTACCATCGCTTTCGTGCGTCTAGCACAGGGCGTTAACATGCCTTCTATCACAGAGGTCACTATACCCGTGAGATTCATGTTCGTGTTACTGGGCCCCAGCTCTGCAGATCTAGACTATCATGAGGTTGGTAGGTTGATATCTACTTTGATGTCAAACAAAGCATTCCATAACACTGCTTATAGAGCAGAAGGACGAAAAGATATATTATCGGCTATCAATGAATTCTTAGACGATTCCATCGTTTTGCCTCCTGGAAATTGGGAGAGTCAGGCGCTTCTTCCATTCGATGAGCTTAAAGCTAAATCTGACATGATTATGAAGAGGAAAAGAGACGAAATGAATAAACAAAAACTTCAGGCGACGAATGAAATAGGAACTGAACTAAAAAATTTAGATCCACATTTTACAAGGGAAGAAGATACCCCAAAATCCCCATATGGGGATCCTCTGCAAAGAACAAAGAAACCGTTTGGAGGTAAAGTATTATTTTAAAAATATACTTATTAATAAAATTCCATACTTATCATAAATTAATAATAATATTTGGTTTCTTTATTTTTAGGACTTATAAATGATATTAAAAGGCGATATCCCTACTATTTGTCTGATATTACGGAAGGTTTAAATGGACAATGCATAGCAGCTGCTATTTTCATGTATTTTGCAGCACTATCTTCCGCAATTACATTTGGAGGTCTCATTGGAGATAAAACCAATAATTTAATGGGTATTTCGGAAACTCTCTTATCAACATCTGTAGCAGGAATAATATTTGCTTTGGTGTCTGGTCAACCAATGATGGTGGTGGGCACTACAGGACCCTTACTGTTATTTGACCAAAGTCTGTATCAATTTTGCATAGCAAATAATATGGATTTTCTGACTTTGCGACTGTATGTTGGATTTTGGTTGGCCATCATTAGCACTGTTGTTGCCTTTGTAGAAGGCAGTGTACTTGTCAAGCAATTTACAAGGTAAATAAAATGGTCCTCCATTATTAAAATATAACGAAGTACATTTTTAAGACATTATTTTTAAATAAGTTTATTTTAATTGTAGGTTCACCGAAGATATATTCTCCTCCCTAATTTCATTGATTTTTATTGTTGAAGCTGTACAAAAAGTAGCCTCTGTATACTTTAAACATCCTCTTCTCGCTGATTATTGCCTGGAAGCATATTCGTTAATATCGAACAATACTAATGATCCATTGATGATGGATGATCCAAGATCAATTTTGACAAACCATACATACTTAAACAATTCCGGAGGAGAACCTTCTAACATGATGATACCTCCCATCGCTACAATTTCTAAAGTTGAAGCAGATGACAACTCACCAAACACAGCCCTATTTTCTACAGTTCTAACCTTGGGCACATTCACTATTGCATATTACCTCAGAATCTTCAGGAACAGTAAATTCTTAGGAAGAAGTGTAAGTATGATACATAATAAAGTAACACAAAACCTTAACACCTATCAAAATTTAAATCATAATTATTTACATATCTTAAACGGAAGTCATATGGACCAATGAGTATATAAATAAAGTGATAGATTTAATAAGTAGGTACCTAATATACTATAATCCTAATTTAATTTTATATAAAAAATTTCAGGCTCGCCGTGCTTTAGGTGATTTCGGAGTACCTATTGCGATTGTAATAATGGTTCTCTTAGACTTCTTGATACCACAAGCCAACACTGAAAAGTTGAATGTCCCAGAAGGCCTAAGTCCTAGTGACCCTGTACATCGCAGCTGGCTGATACCCTTCGATGGATCAAGTGATAAACCATTTCCACTATGGGCCATGTTTGCAGCAGTTCTTCCAGCACTTATGGCATACATAATTGTCTTCATGGAAACACATATCGCCGAGTAAGATTTTATTTGATTTAAATCTTCTCTAACATAGCTGCATATAATAATATTAAATAATTATATAATATTCCCGCAATGTTTAATAATCCCGTTTTTTATGAATATTATATTAGGTGTAGTAAAAAGAAATCCATAATTTTTAAATGAAATTGAAAGCTTATTTACCATGTTTAGCATGATTCGATTAAAGTCAACCATGCTCCCGTTTTGTTTGATAACATCTTGTCATTTTGAAAGTAATTTAATTTTGCCTCTTTTATAGAAGTCGTCGTCCTTATTGGAAAAAAATGGATACAGTCGATTTGCATAAGCCTCTCTTGAAGCGAATTTTCCCCGGAAAAATATTTTTTCATGGAAAAGAACAGGTAGTAGTCACTTGGTGACAGGTCTGAACTATAAGATGAATGCATAAAAAATACCCAACCAAGATCTGGCGAGTCACTATCGATGTGTGTGGTCTGACGTTATCCTGATGGAATGCAGTTCCTCTCCTGTTGGGCAAAACTGGCCATTGCTGGGCGATTGCTTTCCTCAGACGGTCAAATTGTTGACAGTAAATTTTCGAGTTAAGAGTTAACCCATAAGGGAGCAGCTCAGAGTAGATGCTTCCCTGCCAATCCCACCAAACACACAGCAAAACTTCCTGGCCGTCAATCCTGGCTTGACCACCGTTTTAGCTTGGTCACCGAGATTCGACCACAGCCGGTTTCACTTGACGTTGCCATAAGTGATCCACTTTTCACTACCAGTCACTAATCGCTTAAAAAATGAGACGCTTTTGTAACGATTCAGCAGTGATTCGTAGGTAGAAATTAGGTCCAGCTTAATATTCAGCCTTATTCAAATTTTTCCAAACGGTTTTTTTTTCAAAAAATATTAGTAAAAGATCTCATCTTTCTAAATCAATCTAATTTAACCTGCTCGGACTTACACAACGCGAGATACAGATAAAAGCTATAAAACCATCGATTGGAAAAATAATGGATTTCTTTCAGTCACTTAAACAGTCTTAAGTTAATGATATGCTAGGGGTTGAGGAAAGACTGCTGAAGCTGCAACTGTATTTTTTTAAAGAGCAGAATACAAACTCTCACAAGACTCTATTCATACTAGGGAACTTTCAACTACATTAATGTATTTGATAAAACATTAGAACAAGGACTGACTCTTGAAGTGAGGTGATTGACCTGACTTGTGACAAAAGTTCCTAGTGGCTGTTTATGGTAGCGATATGTTCCAAATGTAAACGCTAATAATACAGATTTTTGCCAATTTCATTGGAACACTATAGACGATTTGACTTACTTAATTATTATTAACTTATCTGTGCATCAATAAAGCTAAGTAAATAATTTCACTTTTTGTATCAATAAAGCCTGATATTATTTTATTTTTTATATGAGAGTCAAGTTTATTATCTAAAATAAATATTGGGTTTAAAATAACAGCTTGCTTATATGCAGGTTCATTCTACACTAACGTTTGTTAAGAAAAGGCAAATATATAGAAATATCAAGTGTTTTGTAGAAATATGAACTCATTTAAAGTAAAAAAAAACAACTAAATATGTGTTATAATGTTCTGCTAGTGAATGCGTACAAAAACTATGGCAATATTAATAAATATGTTATTATGGCATCATCTTGTATATTAAATGTTGTGGATTACAGTTACTTGCATAATTCTTTAATAATATTTTTTTGCTAGGTTTTGTAATTTTCTTAATGTATTTTGCAAAATTGTTAGTATTTATTTTGTATTATTTTTCGTGCTTAAGATTCATTGGGATCAATTAATTAAATAATACGGTTTTGATAGGTATACAACAATGCAAAAATGACTACAGAATTACAGAATTAATATTATCATGAAAATTACTGCTTATACAATGATAGTATAAATAAATTAAAAAATTAAGAAATTAAAAATCTCAATATTCAAAACTCATTGGTGCTCGAAATTTAAAAAATGATGTAGTGGTGAAATTGAACATTATTCTTGAAAGAGTTTCTAGATGAGACCTCAGCATATAAAAGTTTCCCAAATCATTTACTATTTATCTATCTACACTATAGATTTCAATGATCATAGTCTTTGAATCGTAAAAAAACTATTTTTAAAAATATCTTATGTTGTGAATAATCCTGGGTTCAATTTCTTGATAATTGCTTGAAGACAGTGAAAATCTGTAGTAAGCATTAAGATTTAAAAAAAGCTTTATGTGGATATATAGATGAATTTCAAAAGAAAACTTTAAGTTAAATTAGTGCTTTGCGATGTAATTTGTGAACTAAAAAAATATATTTATTCAAAGTTTATCATTATTATTTTACTGCGAGCTTTTGTATTACTCATTTACAATTTTGTATAAATATTTTTTCGTTTGTAATATATTTAAGTTACGAATTGTTATCTAATAATTTAGTATAAAACTTGATTTTGAAAGTTCTATTACAAAATTAGGACAGAAAAAAAGTGAAACTATAATAATCAATATTATATTATTTTAATGTTATATTTAAATTTAAATTATATTTTTAAAATGCAATTTATATGTGTAAAATGTCATTATCTTACATGTCATATAATCAATAATGTTGGCCACAAAAGTTTATCTATTTCACTAAAATTTTAAATATTATTTGTTAAGAGATTATATTATTATTTACCTTATTTTTAGGTTGATTGTCGACAAACCAGAAAGGAACTTAAAGAAAGGGTCTGGTTTTCACATGGACATTGTGGTTATTTGTTTTCTAAACATCATCTGCGGCATGATTGGCGCTCCTTGGGTGTGTGTTGCAACTGTGCGCTCAGTCTCACATGTTTCTGCCCTTACCGTCATGTCACAGACACATGCTCCAGGAGATAAACCGTTCATCACCGAAGTTAAAGGTATTACATTACTTAATATTGCTTTCCTTGTTGACACTCCATGGTCTAACCTCAATGAGAAGTATCTTCCCGAAGATTTATATATACAACATGTCTTCTATATTCAGCTGACCTTTGTTGATAATTCAATATATCAAATCTTGATGATAATTCTAGCGATGATTGCAACAATATCAGAGAAACCAATTTAAAGTAAATTGCTCAACCCAATATCTTGATTTCTGAATTTGGCTGTGAAAACTTACGAAAATTCATATAGTTTTTACTTTGAGACATTCCATTTAAAATATATGTAAAAAACACCGTAAATAAATTCAAATCATAAAAGTAGTTTAAAAATGATTGCAAGTTATTTAAAAAATAAATATATTTAAATTTTTAATTCTGGATTTTTTTTAAGATGACATTATTTCTTATGCTAAAAGTTAAAATTAACAAAATTTTACAATTAATACACTTAGTGACAAAACTGTATTCATAATATTAAAAGGATTTATTTTAAAAAAAAATAAAAAATGTGGTGGGTTTGCAACCTAAACGAAAACCAAGGAATCTTATAAAGTCTAACAAAACTTAACTCTTTTGAACTTTTGTGACGGAACAGAAATATTCCTAGAGCCTTCAGCTCCTATTACCAACTAACCCTCATCAAAGCGAAATCTGAGAATAATAAAATAATCAAAATAAATCATGGTTTTTTTCAGAGCAACGACTCAGTGCCCTGTTGGTCTCAATCCTAGTTGGAGTTTCTGTTTCTATGGCAGTTTTATTAAGACTCGTACCCCTTGCCGTCTTGTTTGGCATATTTTTATACATGGGGATTTCATCCATGAATGGAATTCAACTATTTGAAAGGATTAAGCTCATGTTTATGCCTGTAAAACACTATCCACCAGTGGCTTATGTAAAAAGGGTATGTTTTTGATATTTGTTTGCTTGAAATGCAAAAAATGACATTCAAATTTATATGTATGCGTTAATGTTTATTATTTATATTTTATTTATTTATATCATTTTAAGGTTCCAACTCTCAAAATGCATCTGTTCACTGTTATACAAATTATGTGCTTGGCCATGTTATGGATTGTTAAGTCAACAGCAGCTTCGCTGGCATTCCCTTTTCTGCTGATCATGATGATACCTCTAAGAGCACAGCTTACATTAATATTTAACCCAACCGAATTAAGAGCGGTAAGTTATTTGGATATGTAATTATACGATTGTTTTAAAAAGGTTTCTGTTTATTTTAAACACATATGCTACAAATTACTGCAAAGGGTTTCATTCTTGTTGTGACTGCTTTAATTTTTGAAATTTTGACGAAATTATCTTGACAATTATTGCAGACCTTAGAGCTTGAATGATTATCTATTTATTTTTAAGTGCAGTACACACATTGATTTAGTTGAATTGTGTTTTTTTTAATAGTTGATTCAAGTTATACTAATTTAAAAACCTTATTTTCAGTTGGATAGTAAACAACCTGATTTAGATATGGAAGATGAACCAGATTTTTATGAAGAAGCTCCACTTCCTGGCTAAATATCCATTAG
>JAGTXR010000487.1:0-60467 GCA_022606575.1 Glossosoma conforme
TTTTTTTTAAATGCTTGAATTTGATCCTCACCGAAAAATGCCAGTCATCGCCTATTAATTAAAATCAGCAGTAGACGAAAGTCGTCCCGTAAAGATCACCCATTCATAGTGAATTCCTGTTATAATAAGGATGATGCGTGAATTTCGGACTGTAGTCTATGACGTTCGCGGATCAACAATGAACATGTAGCGTTTATCCATATGTAGAATGGTAAGCGTCATAGAATCCACAGATGAACTTTCAGAAACACTATCACCATTCATCGGTTTTCCCCTTGTATGTTTTAACATAAAAAGTGCTCCTAAACAGCGCAGGTGCAAGGCAATCGGTTTCAGGGGACTAACGCAATAAAACAATTAAAAAACAATGTAGAAGGGACCATTCTGTGTAAAGTAAAGAAGAAGATTGGCTGTATCGTGTTCGAGTATTTAACTAACTTGACATAACAATTAAAGCTTTATACTTTTCAGGTGGATAAATGTCTCGGTCTGGAGCCTCTATATACTCAAAAGTCCACAATAAAGCGCCTATGGTTGGCGATTGTGATAATTCTAACATTTCTAACTTTGTACGCGGGCGTCTTTGTCAACAACATGCTTATGTACGGCTTAGGTATGCAATTTCACAAATACACCATCGTCATCATCTGTTCCCTCATCGTCGTCAGCCTGTGGTTGTCCAATGTTAAAGGTAGTATAGTGCCATCTGCATGAGTTTCCATACTTTTCGACCCTCCGCATCCAGGCTACTTCCGCTATTCTTCTGATGTAGTCAGTCTATGTTGCAGAGCGTCGGCTAACGCGCCGTTTGCCAATTTTATAATAATAATAATAGATTTGGCCTATCTTCGTGTTACGTTCATGAAATCTTGACAAACTGCAGCAGACTGTGAGATATTCTCTAGTTGAGTACATCATCCAAGAGAACGTGTTCTATTTTGTTGCCTGGAAGTTTCTGCTATTTTTTGGAAGGACCCTCCTGAACTGCTGCTTGATTGGTCGCTTGCTGTTAAAGTACATCAATATATTGTAAGAATAACGTCAATATAGACTGCTGATTTGGTACTAGGATATAGTTACAAGTGGAGGTCCTATATTTGTAGTTGCTATACACAATCAATTAGCATTGTAAAAAATATATTGGTATGTACACATTTTGACATTCCGCGGATGCGTGTGAATGGATGAAGAGCAGGTCACCCAAAGCAAATAACTCGTCAAGAAGCATATTGAAATTTATTTTGAATAAAAGAACTGAAAAATTCCGATCGTCTGCCAAAACGGATCATTCTGTGTCCCTCACAGGTCCCGGACAGACTTCGACCGAATGGCTGGCAGGAGAGACAGTCTCTGCCCGAAATGAACCTAGCGCCCATATATGGAATAATTTGCGCCCACATGATAGTTAGCAAAAACCTGTCAAAACAAACAAAATGATGCCTGCAAGCGCCATGTCTTACGACTACTTAACTATTAAACTTAAAAATAAAAAAATAAGAGACAAATATTTTTCCTTTTTTATTTAAGATAATTGGATGACAATCCACATGGGGTTCTATCTGCAATATTGCGCATATGTGATATTGGAAATACATTTTGCTTTTATGGGTCATCAAATATACCTGAGATTATGGCGGCTAAATAGCGTATTGGCTTCTACTGGACAAAAGATATGCAATAAAGGTAAACATGTTGTTATTAAGATTTCTACTAAAGTTACTTTAAACATTAATATACTCGTATTTATTCTAATGGTGGTACTTACAAGGGTTGCATACAAATTAAAACTGGCAATGAACTACCAGCGACACGCTTTTTGCAACAGACAATGATTCTAGTTGTGATCCACGTCAAATGTTGCTTAAGATGATCCAACGAGAACCGCGCTACCAATGCTCTATTGTCGCTGAGCTAGCGACTTCCGAGATAAGCAAATATTAACAAGAGGAGAAAGTATATTTATAAGTATTTGTTTCAAATTTAAAGATATCGTAACTGTTGAGAGCTGCAGTAATGAATATCTATGATTTAGAATCATTCGCATATATTGTAGATCAAACTCCGTGTAGTGTTGTATTTTTCAGGGAAAAAAGTCATCACAAAAAACAAGCCGATTTTCATAATTGAGGTTCGTCCTGGAGAAGTAAGACCAAGAAATTACTCTACAAACATTGATGTCTCGGGAACAACTGATGGTATTTTTTCTTTACTGTAATTAATATCAACTTAATGTATTTTTATTTTTACTATTTAAAGCTCACAGATCATACATGCATGGGCACGGCGCTTTTAATGACAGATTATACTTATTTTAATTTAGTTTCTGCCCCTAGTTGCCCCTGTGGCGCCTTCTTCCAGACCTCAGAGCACACATCTCAGCTCTGGGACTGTCAGTTCCTTTTGTTAGAAAGAGGAATCCTTTTCGAAGCAGTTCGAGGGAATCGCCTCGCCCCTATCGGGCATGCAGACTTTGTAGCCACTTGGAGGAGACTTAACTGTCCTCCGGTGTGATGCGGGTGTGAGGCGGGTAAAGTCTAGATCATACGTACACAATGGATCATAATATATGACGAGCGCAGTTGTATGATTTGTTTTAAAAAAAAAGGTTTTTTTTTTAATATGTAAATATTTGTGTCTATAATTATAAAAGTGGTGTAAGTCAATAATTGAAAAAATAAATATATATTCAAATATTTCAGTTCAAATTGTTGTGAATTAAAATAATCATTATCTAATTAAAGCATTTTAAGCAACACGAAGTTGTCACTTTCATTGGCCTCAAACCAACATCAAAACACAAACCTTCTAATATTTCAGGAAGAATGAAATGTGCTTTACACCACTTTCGTAATCGTGGGCACATTTAGTTTAAGCAAATAAAACTAGATTTTTTCCTTATCAATAGGAGCTGATAGAGAAAGTAAATTTAATGGTGAAGAAATTGCTGAGCGAATTCGTTGCCTTTCCAAGCTTCATAGAACTGTGTGTGCTGCAGCTCGTGAAGTGAACAACAGTTACGATCCAACATTTCTGATGACCTTGATCAATGTACTGTTGAACTTAAGTTTTTCACCGATTGACATTGCCTTGGAAATAGGTAAATAAACATTATCGATATAACGTTTTTTACGTCAATTAGAGATCCATTTCAAATATTAAGTATAAAAATAATTCCTACTTCGTGATATCAGCTTGATGAAGCCCTTGCAGGCTGGTGTCAAAAAGCCTTTATGTACAATCTTCTGTCTTTTTTTTCACTTGTCGGACACGCATGTGTCGCCATATTGGTTATTGGACAGGTCTTGGCATTGGTGCGTTAGTAATGTACATGGCTGTCTGTCATTGGTACGCCATTGCTTCTAAAAATGCTCACTGCATTAGTTACGGCGTTGCGCTATCGCAGCTGCTGGAGTCGTGAGTTGTGCTCCGACTGCGACCAGTAGCAAGTTGTGCTCCATCCGGGGCCTGAAAGCATAAGCTTCTCCTCGGACCGAAAGTTTATCAATTTTTATCTTAAGTATATCCCAATTTCCTTCTATAGAAAGTCTTTGTGTTGCTCATCTGCTTTATCCCTCGACTTTCAGTTTTGATGACTATCCTGGCGACGTAATGTCTCTCTTTTAGAAACGGGAGTGTCATTTTATATTTGTTGTTAATATTTTTAGTTAAAAAAATATTGAAAAATGTCATATTATCGTCTATTTATCATCATCATTATTATTATTATCATTCCAGTGGAAATCATGATAGAAAAGACTAAGTGAAGCGAGCTTACGCATATGTTTCAGGGTTTGGAGGTTAGACGTAAGTGTGGCATTATTTATTTTGATCAAAGTTATTTGCAGGTGGAGCTCGTCGTCCTCGTCAGCTGATTGTGAAGACTTTCTGGTTCTTGACAACAGTTGCGCGACTTCTGCTGCTGGTGGAACCTTGTCACAGAATTAAAGTAGAGGTAACCAAAGTAATAATCAAATATCCATGAAAGTATTAAACAACCAGTTCAGGGACTAAGAATATTGAGAGGTCAGATATTTCCGTTAATAACAACTGGGTAGCTAGGTTTTCAGGCTGGTGCCGTAAAGCCTCGATATGCAATCTTTTTTGTCTCTTTTTTTGTTCTTTCTCTGACACGCACATATAAAAATGTCAGTCTAAGTCTTGGATCTAAGTAGCTTAAAACGCGGCGTTTGCATGCGCTTTTTGTTTATTTTGACAGTCGCTAACTGTCATGTGGAGCTGCATAGTTTGCAAGATGGCCATTGTGAGTGTTCGGCGCAGTGCCCGGGCGCCATCAAGTAAACACCATTTTTATATCCCGGATAGAGGACTGAATTTTGTCATTCTTATAACGTAAAATAAATGTGCTTCTCGTCGAGTTCTTTGTTTTTTCGATCTGCTCCTTATACATCCATTATGCATCCCGATGACGATCCTGACAATCAGGAGTCGCTTTATTTCGACGGGAGATGTCACCGTGTACATGTTACTGAGAGCGGCGACTTGTAGAAGGAGCTCACTTTTTGCATTGGGAACTAAGTAATTTCTTCTAATTCAATGCGCAATATCTGAGACTCACATTCAATGGAGTATATCTAGTACTAGCCTATACTAAAAATGTTAAATTTTATTATTCTATATTATCTTTCCTAAATTTGTTCCATATCTATAACATATGGATTACAAATGTACCGCCATTCTGTACTGTCAGTCGCCACTGTCCATGCCTCAAAGTACACCTGGGAACATATATCGTTTACTGGGATAGAGTTGGCTGCTGTAGTATTCGAAGCATATTTAGGATGTTGTGTTAATCTTCTTTCCAGATCAGCCATATTAAACTTTCTATTTAATAATTCTACGAACTATGAAACGTTTATTTTGTTAAGAGAATGACCCTCGCTATTTATACTTTAAGCATTTACTTTAAGATTCATTTCCATATTAAATAGATAAAAATTTCATACCTTGTTTTAAACATGGATCACACTGAGCTCTGTTTTACTTGATTGAAGACTGCAGTTTCGCGATCTATTAAAGCTTCATCCGTTTCTATGTGCACAAACGAACGTTTAGTTTTCCTTTGTGACGAGTTAATAATAAAGACAACTCTTGGTTAAAAATAAAAATCAAAGTACCAAGACTATGTCATTGTTAGTTAAAAACCATTGGAATAAATGTTGACTGATTGAATAATAAAAATAATAATATACATACTCTGAATTTATACTACAGAGACATCTATCGTTATACTATGTTAACAATGGTATAAATACATCAGGTTTTGCGTATCTGCCCAGGCAGAGAATGGATGTGTGGACTGCGCGGTGTGTAGAATAGAGCAAAGGTGCAACGCTTGAATCGGCTCGAATCCCGCGTCTGCCGAGATTTTTTCTGAATGAATTGATGCGTATAAAATTTGATGTAAAAATGTATGTGTGTATTTAATAACTAATAATATAGAAGCATCGCATTTAATAAAGAAATTGAAAAAAACTCGAATGTCGCATCAGCTTAATGATTTCATAGAGCTCTATTTTATCCAAATTTTAAATATTTGTGTGAGGTATTAATACTTCCATCTTAAGGCCATCAATTCATATAAGCAATCTGTAAGCAATTTACTGAAAGTTAATTGTGTAAGACTGTTCCTTTTTGAGCTTTGCTATCATTCCAACAGGCTGGCAGAACTGGGTATATAGTAGCTGATATGCTGGACCACGCACCGGCTGCTAGCAGCTTGTTGAGGAGGCTAGAACTCTTTTCAAGGCAGCTGCTACATCATGAACCTGTGTTCACAGCAATGGGATTCTGCACCCTGGACAGACCACTTATAGCCAGCGTAAGATAATACATAGATGTTTACTAGAATATTTATAAGAGTTACTCAAAATGTTTCTCTCATTTTGTGACGCCTGTCCATGTGATCCTAACAAACAACCAACTGTGAGATATCCTCTGATGGAGTGCATCATCCATGAGAAAATGAGATGTCTTCTGTGCTGTCAATTAGGAATCTCTGCCATTTACTGGTAGACCTATCTTCACTGCTGTTTTGTTCTGATGGTACATTGCTGTTAAACTACATCAAGGATATCGTAAGATCTGTCTTAAATCTCGTCTTAATTGATTGTGGAAGATTATCAAGTTTATCTTAGATTATTAATCATATCTTATCGATAATAGTTTAATGTTATTTTTTCTTAGAATACTGCGGGTACGATGGTTTGACTTTGTGAGGAATGATGAGATGACAGAGCAAACAAGGCATACTTCCATACTTCAGTTGGTCAAGAGGTGAATGGTTGGGACATACACTTCAGATGCCACTAGACAATATAAGCTGCAGCTGCTTTTTCTTCAAGCTTCCAGGCTCGTGTCTTAACTTTCACTGGCTATCGTATCTCATAGTTTTTTGCGTTTTATTAAAATGCAGGATACTATCGCAATTTTTGTCTTCTTAGCCGAAGAATATTTAAAAATACGTTAATTTTCTTCGGGAAATTTTCTAATTAATATGTGATCTTTTCAGGTAACAGGATTAGTGACCACTTACCTGGTTATTATGATACAATTCAATATTCTCTTACTGAACACATCATAAGGTGGTGTCTGTCAAGAATAAAAATAAATGTGTTTTTTCATTTAAAACTTTAATATCTGTCAAAACTAGAAACTTTACAAATATATTTATTGTAGTCTTCAATGCAGTCTTGAAATATTAGGTGTGTGTGTTATAAAATATCCTTTCTTTTCAATAATTCGCTTCAAGAGAGGCTTGTGAAAATCGACTGTCTTAATTTTTTTCCAACAAGGACGAGGACTTCTTTGAGAGGCCAAATGTTTTTTTTTATCTTAAGTTATAAAACAAAATGATGCATGTTTGATTTTAATTGGATCATTCTAAATAAGCTTTCAATTTTATGTCAAAATAATGTATTTCTTTTTATTACTACACTTTAAATATTCACACAATATCCCTCTTTGTAAGATTTTTTCAAAACTACAACACCAATTATTGGCACCATTTTCTAAATAATGGCACTTGACAAACTAATTTATTTTAAAATTAAGCACAAAATATTATAATTAAGCACATATAAATCGAATTAATAATAAAAAAACAAAAAATCTCTTGCTTTATTATTACTTCTGATACCATACGAGTATATATAAATACTTTACTGATAAATGCAACAAATTGACAAGTTAGGAATTAATGTATTGTTGATATCTTCAAGAATGAACCAAATAATTGGAATAGGATAAATTGTACTTAATCGATGTATTTTTCATGAATTCTGCTGAATTTTCAGCCAAAGTGAGATTCTTAAATTGTAGTAAAGTAACCAAGTACGTTGTGACTGCTCCTATCACCTGAAAACAACAACTAACGTTATATCGCAGTACATCATTATCACGGAAATATTTAATTATATATTTCATTAAATTTCTGTTTTACTCAATTTTATGGATACTGAATTAAATAATGAAGTCCTAAGACCATTAAGGTTTTTATTTAACAATAAGTTTAACAATTAATACGTACATAGAGATTCACAGTAATCTTATATGACATTTCTCTCGTCAATTGTACGTTTAAATATAGGTATGGATCTTCAATGATTTATAAATATTAAAGTATTGAAATATATTCCAAAAATTTACGAACAACAATTTTAAAATAACAAAATAATTAAACAAGTAAACTGTTTATGAAACCAATGAGATTAAATTTATTATCCACTCTACCAGAAGCTACTTTAAAGTAAGACGATATAAAAAAAAGGAGAGAAAAAAAGAGTAAAAATCATCAAACGGTTGAACAGAGCGAATTTATTGGAAACATATTAAAAATCTGACTATAAGTTAAAGGTAATTGATTATTAAGGATTAGGTAGGTAGCAAAGGTGTCATGTCAATGGTGTATCTTACGTTAGTAATGAGAGGTCTTCCCAAATTGCAGACTCCCAGAGCGGAAAAGTCTATCGGATCTTGAAGCAGCTGTAAAGATAAGAGCTCCAACCTCCTCAGCAGGTCACTATTACTTGATGGATGGTTTAAAATCTCTGCTACTATAATTCCTGTTTTGACAGCCTACAAAATAACAAATATTACTGTTCAAAAATCGAGTCAAATCTATTTCAATTAAATTATCAAAAAAATGTTGGTAGGCTAGCAAACTTATTTACTTTTACACTTATGTGTTGCTTAGCAAAGCCCGTAACTCATATAACGAAACAGTGCTCTGAAAACAATGCCTTGGTGCTCACAAGAAATACAACTACAAGGTGACCAGCCTAAGGTGCCTAAGGTCTCAAAACAAAAACAAAAGTACGCTAGCTATTAGTAGTTTAAAAAAATTGTACTATTTGGTTGCTTTCTTGCTATTTTTAATCTTCTTATCATCACCATATCCGTTCCCTAACTGAAGCATGTGGTCATCACGAGCTGCGGTCACAAAGCTCTCTCAGCTGTATTAGTCATCGTCTCATTCCATTTCAGCTCTGCCTCTCGCAGTTACGTCAAGTACATTATATGTCTTCAGACAATCTTCCAGAACGCCGTAATTCTAAGAGCTTGAAGAAAAAACAACTTTCTTTTATGCTCTCTTACCAAAAATACCCCCATTATTTCAGGTATCTGCTTTTGGGTTCAGCCGTGTCTTATGACAAAATGATCCCGGCTTCGGAAACTTCAGGTTAATCATCCGATTTCTTAAAAAAAAGATTAACAAATCAAACAAAAATATTTCTCCGATACTAGTGCTGCCCCCTCTTCAAGCACTTGAACTTCTGCTCTAGAGATTGTCAGGAATCATACTCGGATATGTTCCCAAATGGACCTTCAGGTGCAGACATGTCCTTGAACGAGGAATGTATAGTGAGAGCTGACCTAATTAAGTGACTGCAATTTATGGTGACCAAATGTGTCATATACGGAGCGAATATGGATATGGATGGATGAATCTGCTTTTGAAGCTCGTTATACGATTGCATTGGCTTTTGATAGATACCATGATTCACAGCCGTAAATAAGAATGAGGAAGATACAGGCACAGTATTATTGCTTATTTTTGAATCGATAGGAAACATCTTAATGTATACATTTCTAAATGTTTTACTTTTTACAAAAAGTAATTGTAAGAGTAATTGTCTAATTACTTCTGCTTTGGTGAGATGACATGGTTCCACGGCGAGCAAAAATCTTGCCACATAAGCCAATAACCACAGTGAATGCACCACCAAATGTTGGAGTCGGAACGTATCGTCTGCAATGAGCATTGGTTACAAAGAATTTGAGGTGGCAAAGTGTATGTAAATAGTTAAGAATCTTAAGTTAAGAGAGAGAAAAGTTAGACTGAAAGTTCTAAAGTTTGTTAAACAGAAAGTAAAACGAAGTATTTAAAAAAAAACAAATTCATGGAGCTCGGTATGAACTGGGCTTCCCTCTTGTGAAATATATTAACATTCAAAGCGATGTGTTTCAATACTTTCCCAAGAGGCATAGTTTCGGGCAGGTTATTTCTCTCTTACCTTGTTATTTTTCAAAAAGTTAAACCTTCCGTGGATTTTGTTATTTAAGTAACTGAAACTTATTAAATAAATAAGTAATTAACACCTAGTTTTAAAACGGCTTACACTGAGGATTTTTTTATTTGATGGAAGACTGCAGTTTTACTATCAATGCGTCCCAATGTGTACATAAGCATACTTACATAGTACGTTTTGATATTAGCTCGATATAGCCCTCACAGGCTGTTACTATTAAGCCTGTAAGGGCTATATACAATCTTTCGTCTCTTTTTTGTTTGCTTGTTACCATATTATTTGTTTGGCAGGTGTAGTTTTGTGGATCGCCACTGCATGAATTTCATCGTTTGGTTTCACTGATCCAACCTCAGCTCGGTGGCCAGTCACCAGTTGTGATCAGTCCGGGCCTAAAGCATTTAGGGCCGCTTCCGTAACCGAAAGTTTGTCAGTCTTTCTTATATATATTTCAATGTGATTTAAAAAAAATCTTTGTGTTGCTCATCTGCTCTTCATCCCTCCATCATGCGTTCTGATAAAGATCCAGCAAGTGAAACAGTGCTTAGTGTGATCCACGTTAAAACAAGGTATAAAATGCATATCTATTGACATCAGCATGATATATTGCTGACTGGGTACCGAAAACCTCGATATACAATCTTTTGTCTCTTATTTCTGTTCGCTTGTCAGACATGAATGTGTCCTAAATGTATGGCATTTTTGGACTATTTATATAGACCGCCGCTTGTGGCACCGGTGCGACAACTCATCACGGGCACATCAGTCGTGTGCCGCCAGTCGGCGAGAGCATATTATATTGTGGCTCGGCCTGAATTCTGTGACTAGGCCGAGTCAGAAGTTTGTAAAGTTTATCGTAAATATATGTCAATGTGCTTCAGAAAAAGTCTTTGTATTGTCAATCTGCTCCTGCATCCTGCCGCCCAGTAATTCGATAACTAACTTAGAGAGGAGGATATCACTATTTATAATAACTGTAAGTTACCCGGTTCGAAGAATATGAAGTGCGAAATAACAATTAGATGAACGCATGCAGTGAGCAAGGACATCACAACTGGTAGACCAAAAGTGTTGTCCACTTCAGCAGCTGCTACTCTCAGGGTTTCATACATGTCGATCAGGCCAAGGACTTTTTCTGCATCTCCTTCATAAGACGTATCATTTCTATCTTCAGCGCCTTTTGTATCACCTGTAAAAAAATCATTTTTAAAAATTAAATAAAATATAATATATAAATTCGTATAAATGTCGAATGGTTTTCTATTGTTAGACAATTAAATACTAACAAAGTGCTCTAAAGCGTTTTCTCATCAAGCCAGAAGTAGTGGGTTTGATCTAAGATGAAACCAGAATACATATAATTGGAAAACAGTTAATTGAACACATCGTAACCCTGATGATAACATTTTTTTGGTTCACTGACTTATTTCAAATGAGCATACCTCCATCAGCTGTTCCCAAAGCATCAATCAGTGCTCCATAACTTCTTGGTCCTAATTTAGGAAAAACCTGACTGTTTAATATTGATGGTATAATTGTAAGTTCATTTATCTCTGAAAAATCAAATATAATTTTAGCTCGGTAGAATGACTTAAGGGTGTAACATAAAAAATGTAGGGTAAAAAGGTTGCACATGGTATCCTTCAATTTACACACAAGCTAAGATCATGCGAAGTGATAAACGGTTAAAGAAAATAGGAATCTATTCCATACCGGGCTCGTTACACGCGCGCGTGATTTCAACGCTATGCTTGAAGTACTTTAGCAGCAAGAGACCGTCATAACTAGGCAGCTATACAAGATAGGCCTCCCAAGAAATAGCAGACTCGCCGGCGACAACACAGAAAGTATCCAATCATGGATGATGCACTCCATCAGAGAATGTCTCACTGTGTATTGTATGCTTAGATCACATGAACAAACGTCGCAAGGCCGTCTGCAAGAGTGCAGATGCAAGTAATGACTCCTAACTCATTCGAGTCTCGAAGGCAATTCGAGACTCGCTGTAGTATACTAACTTCGTAGCCTTAGACTGAGGTTTATTTGACATCTAGCTGATGCACCTAGAATTACGGGGAGGCCTTTAGCCACTCTCTAACAAGTAGCTTTTTGCGCGCGTCCAGTAACGGGTCCCCATCTGAGTCTCCAAAAATAGAACGGGACAGGGAGGGTTTTCACCAAGCGGGACAAGCGTTGCAGAAGAGTGGCCAGAGCTTTTTAGGAACTCTCTAAATATTCCGTGTCCAGTAAACGGCTGCGTGAGATGAAAATCCAGTTTTTTACGTCAATTAATGAGCGATGGATGAAAATTATGAGTTGATTATTCCTCAGGAAGTTGATTTCTGATTTGCTCCGTTCCAACCGCTTACAATGAGCATTCTTGCTTGTGTTCTACGAGTATAGCATCTATGTTTGTTTAGTTTCACTGCACTAAAGTTAAGTAAACGTAACTCACCTTGATTGGGCAAGTTTTGTCCAGCTGCAGCCAAATGACTGTTAATTCGTCGCAGTCTCTTACATATCGCATGGACCATGCAAGTGAACTGAATGTCCGACATTACAGACATATAATACAGCAGGTAGATGCACAGGTAGTTGCGAACAAACTTGGCTTGATAGACATAACAAAATAATAATGTAATATAAACAATATTATAAAATTACAATAATAAAGAATATATTTTTAGCATTCACTATGAGACCCATTTTATTATTTAAAATATAAATATTTCGTACATTTTTTAACATAAATTATACTTCTAACTGTATAATCACTTGCTGGAAGACCAGTCACTAACGTGGATAATCACACTATGCTTATATTGATGTGTTTTATTATAAAAATGTGTAAATAGATTGGAATCAAAAGAGCGCGCAGCATTTTTTTAAATATAGCAAAACTAGATAAGAACTTGCACGGGTCTAAACTTCTCCCTTAATAATCCCCTTAAGCTCCATCTAAGTTCCCCTCCTAATCTTTTGCATACAAATTCAATGGAAAATAGGATTAATAGATTACGACCTTGGCGGATCAACACTAAATGCGATGCTTTAACCATCTCGAAAAATAGAGTTTTATAAATTAATGTCTGTCGGTATTCGCCTGTATGTGCTTACGTATAAATAAATAAAAAACTCACATTCTGTATGAAGAAGTTGTGATTGTTTGAAGTATAGAAAGAATTTACTCGTGACGAGGCAGGTCCATGACATAAGAGTCATTACAATGACGTGGCACAAATCCATCTTCCGAGTGCTAACAGGTTCTGGCCCAAGTGCGCTATCGACCTGTGAAATAAAGCATTGCAATTGTGATGTTTGAACTAGAGCCTTGCTTACATTTGTTATGAAAATAGACATGTCTCATACATTTAATCATCGACATCAGCCTGTATCCATCCACTGGTGAACGTAGGCCTTCCGCATGAGTCTCCATCCTTTTAGATCCTTCACCCTCCGCAATCAGGCAACTCTCGCTATTCTTCTAATGCCGTCAATCCGTCTTACAGGGGGTTGACCAACGCTCCGTTTGACAGTTCTTTGACGCCACTCTATACTTTTCTTCCTCATTGACCGTCGTCTCTGACAGATTTGTCATGTTCATTGCCAAATGTTTTTTTTTTTTATGTAAACGCATGCAGGAGAGCACACCCGGTCAAGACCATGCATGCGGGAAACGTGTGTTGTGTTCGTATTTGTGTGTGGGTTGGGGAGATTGCAAGTGTAAATTTATCTGTTTCTTGAAGAGATCCAGATTGTAGGAAGGAGGAAACACAGACGCTGGAAGAGCATTCCATAGCTTACCGGTGGCATTAAGGAAGGAACTTTGGAAGCTGCCAGTTCTTGGTCGACATATATTAACCGTGTATGGATGTTCGGCAAGTGTAAGGCGAGTTTGTCGGCTGTGAGTGGGTGCAAGAGGAATTAGTTCTTTAAGTTCCGAAGAGCAGCGACCGTGGTAATAACGGTAGTTTCTACCGTTATTACCACGGTCTAAGACTAAGAGAACCAACCTTACGTCTGTGTTCCATTGATTGTAGATTAGATGTAAAGGTGTCATTGTTTATCAAACGAATTGCTCTTCTTTGAACTGAGTCAATTAAGTTTAGAAGGTATTTTGGGGCTCCAATCCAAAGGTGACTGCCGTATTCAAGGATAGGTCGGATTTGTCCTTTATATAGAAGAAGAAGTTGTTTATCGTTGAAATACCGACGTGATCTATATAATACACCTAGTTTTTTGGAAGCGAGACCGGCTTTACACTTAATTGACTCGTAATATTTGACATTATTCGTAATTGATAATAATGAGCTTGCTTTCGGAAGAGAACAACCGTTGAAAGATACAGGATCCATAGCAGTCTTCTTGGTGGAGAAAGTACATGATTGGGTTTTTGAAATGTTGAAACTGACGAGGTTGAGGTCGCCCCATCGTGAAACCCTTTCAAGAGACATGTTCATCTTCTCCACCAGAGATTCCCTAGCAGCAGATAGTTCCGAATGTTTCGGAGGTTTATGGAAGATTATACTCTCATGGACAGTGCTGTCGTGGGCATAACAGTGAATGATTGCGCATTGAAGCAAATCATTCACATGCAGAGGGAAAAGAGTGGGCGACAGCACAGAACCCTGTAGAACTCCTGAATTGATTTTATGGCAGAAAGAAGAAAAGCCATCTACGACAGTGATGATCCTTCGATCACTCAAGAAGTTTTCAATCCAGGAGCACAGGGAAGGAGTTAGTCCATAAGACGGTAATTTATTCACCAGACCGCGATGCCAGACTCTATCGAACGCCTTGGAGATATCCAGGGCAACAGCTTGCGTTTCTCCAAAGCATTCGAAGGATTTCCCCCAAACATGTGTGACATATGCCAAGAGATCGCCGCACGATCGACTACGGCGGAAGCCATATTGCCGATCGCATAGAAGATCATTCTTCTCTAAGTAGTTTAGAAGTTGGCTGTTAATTAAGCGTTCCATCACTTTGGAAAGTAGTGATGTGATGGCTATTGGGCGATAGTTTGTGGGGTCACTTCGGACTCCTTTTTTTGGAACTGGGTGAACAAGGGCTTTTTTCCATCCCTGGGGAACAATACCACATCTAAAGGACAATCTAAAAAGTTTGGTGAGCACAGGACTAAGTTCAGGAGCGCAAGTTTTTAATACCACCGCTGGTATACCATCTTGGCCACTGGCTTTGTTGGTTGCTAATTGGAGAAGTTCTCGACGTACGGCTTTGAGGCTGAATTTTACAGCCCCCATCTGCTTGCCACAGTGAGGAATGGATGGGGGGTTGGCCCCACCATCGTCGGGTGTGGAATTGGAAGCAAACAGCGAACCAAGAAGTTCAGCCTTCTCTTTGGAGGCTAGAGCCAGTGAGCCATCGGCATTAGTCAGCGGTGGAAAAGAAGAAGTGCAAAAGTTGCTGCCAATAGAGTTAGCGAGAGACCAGAATGCTCTACTACCGGCAGGGCAAGCGGACAACTTGTTGCAAATTTGTACATTGAACTTGTTTTTGGAGTCATTAATGTTTTTCTCGCATTCTTTGGAGGTTAAATTGTATGCTGCACGACTTATGGGGTCGTTATTTTTTCGTAGTTTGTTATATGCGGTATTCCTGCGTTTTACTGCCTCGGCACAGTCACGGTTAACCAGCTTTTCAAGGTGGTGCCCATAGTTTTCGTGGAGTGAGGAATAAAGCATTCCATTCCTTGGATGATTACATCCTCCACCAGATTGGCACATATTGAAGGATCCTTATTTTTGAAGCAAATATCTCCCCACGGGTATCCTTCGTAAAATCCACGTAATCCGTTCCAGTCAGCTGACCTGTAATGCCACACATGTCGTTTGTTTTGTTCTTTTGGTGGCAATGGAGCACTGATTGTAGTTATTTTCACAAGGCAGTGGTCGGAGTTGCCTAGTGGCGCCTCGACCTCCACCAAGTAATCATTTGGCTGAGAAGTAAGAAACAGGTCAAGTAGAGCTGGACGATGTGATGTGATGTCAGGTTTATGGGTGGGGTTCTGTACGAGCTGTGCAAGGCCATAGCAAGACGCAAATAATTCAGCACAATTGCCAGCGGAGCTTGTCTCTCCCGATTCCAACCATGCAGTGTGATGCACGTTGAAGCCGCCGAGAACAACAAATTCCGCTTGTCGGTAAGAAAGCAAGAGACCATCAATGGTCTCACCCAGATAGTGGAAGAGTTTAGATGTTTCTGCTGTGGACATGTTAGGGGATCTGTAGAGTCCTGCATAGATCCTAATTCTCTCGGGGTCGTTGACCCTGACCCACAACACTTGGAACTCAGCTCGTTCTACAGAGCGGATTCGATTGTAGTTGATTTCAAACCTGATATAGAGGCAAAGACCAGCTTTGAAGTGAAAAGCACCTTCCAAAGTATATTGCAGACAGTTGAGGTAACTATGGTCAGCAGGTGTGGCTATCTGTGTTTCTGTGAGGAAAAGGAGGTAATGTTGCAGTAGTTGACAGAGAACCGGCACGTGGGGTTTGTGTTATGCTGTAGGGACTCATTTCTATTTGTGTTCATTGTCATGGTTTTTTTGTGTTTTTATAAAATTGGATAGGGTAAGAGGGTAGGAGTCGGCGAGATAAGCACACAGTCCTCGCCGCTCCGGGTCAGGTCTAGTGCAGTGGAGGACAGCGAGGTGAAGGACCCCCAGTGCTCCCCGCACGCAAACAGTGGGACCCAATCCGGTCACTATTCGGCACACTGGATGCGGCGAGATTATACACCGGCTGGTGGGTCAGCCAACCTACGGTAGTTAGCCGCAGGTCGGGACCCTGTACTATCCGGCGGCGCAGCCAGCATCTAACCGCTTTACTGGCTCTCCCTCTCTCGGTTCCCTCCACCGCGACCAGTCCCGGAGCGGCAAGGCATCAGCGCTCATCTGACCATCACCAACCTCTCCCCTATAACCCCGCGCCCGCACACGATACGCTCAGAGAAGATCAGCCGAAGCCGAGACTCCTACACACAACCTAAGTGCGAGCGGTGGTGTCTTCCGGGGACGACGACTCCATAAATAGTCTACTACTACTGAACATCTTAGCCGCTCCTTTGTAGACGTTGCCCAGGGTACACCAGCACAAGGTGCTATGCGTGGAGGTGTGTTCAGTGTGCAACCATTATTATAAAATTATACCCAAAAGAAAATTGGGCATGAAATGATTGCGTACCCCAAGTGTGCGCCTATTCATATGGTAGCATCCACTTCTTGAGTTATTTTTCGAATATCCTCATTCTAGATTTTATCTTTAAGAGACAAGAATTAGCTTGACTAGAAATTTCGTATGTGCAGATATTTAACAGCAATTCTGCAGAAAAAAGACAAATACCACTGGCAAACAATCTGCATGAAGCACCACTTCACTTCTTCTCACATTCGTTTCATATCTAGATCTTACCACGAATTGCCACCACTCAGCCAAAAATTGGTGCTAATTATCGGACCTTCAAAAAAATAACTGATAATTCACCAAAAAATGCTTCAGTCCTTGGGCGTCTTCTCTGGAGATCGTCAGGAACCTTATATGCATCCAGATGTACTTACAATGATAGAGATGTCTTGGAACGAGAAAAGCATTGGGTAATCCAAGTTTTAGTCTGCGTTCAATAACTTCAGAGATGGGAACAAATGACAGCCTCAGGCCGTGGTGAGTCCTTCAGCAAGGCGAGTTACTGTTGTGTGACTGTCGGGAAACACCTAAGATCCTGTCCCAAGTGCTCGACTAGCTGCACATCGAGACCTAATGCTAAGGAGCACACGGGTCATCAATATTGCCAGATAATAGGCTGAAACAATTTGACGTCGCTGACACGAAGAAGAAAATTATCTTGATCTTCGCTGGAGACTCTCATGCGGCCTGAGAGGACTATCATCTAGCCTTGGAACCGTGGGCAACACAAGATTCGCAATGAATATTAAATCATCACTTGAGTTAAGGATATTGATATATTTTGAGAAATTTAGTTCTTCAGCAACGATTTTTTTTTTAATTTTAATGTAAGGAAAAAAAATATAATAAATTAGCTAGCTAGACAAATTATCTACAAATCAATGTTCAATATATTTTTTAATGATTTTGATGATTTAACGAAAACTGCGCTTACGATGTGCTATCGTCGCTAGACTGATCTTACCTGGGATTTCGTATACTTACTGAATTCAGTTGTCTCAGCACGTGCATGTCGCGCTTTGATCGTGCTGGCGCTCCGAGCACGAAGACTACTGAAGCCAGAACCACCGATGACATACAGCAACTTCTCACCACGATCCGTTTCTCATCTCTGATGCGAAAAGTCGAATCCCCCTCCATCAGCTCGTTCTTCAAACCAAATACGGAGCAAAGCACTGCAAAAGAAGTAGATTCAAGTAATGTTCTTTTACATACACAATATATTTCAAATTATTTTGGGTCAGTTCACATAAAAAACCCAGGCCTAGTATCACAACTAAAAGAGACTAAAAGCCGAAACGACGTACTATATATAGCCTATAGCGCAAATATCTGTTTAGTACATAATACTTTAAAGTAGTGTGGTCCGAGAATTGAACCTTGGCGACATCCTCAATAAAAATTTACCCAAGACGATGTAGTATATGTAACCGATAGCGCAGAGATTGCAAATACGCAACTAACTGAACAGTACATAATACTATAAAATAATGTGGTCCGAGAATGGAACCCTGGCGAAATCCCAAATTAATAGAGACTCACCCAAAACGATGTAGCATATGTAGCCAACAACGCAATACACAGGTGATGTGGAGACAAGCCAGCGATATTTGGAGCTCCCTGGGAGGCGCTTGAAGCACAAGGGGGCGAGTCCCACGGTACGAGATACCAATAATATGAAGGCGTGCACCCCATCAACCACGGCGCCCCCATATTCTTCGCATCCACTTTCCTCATTCAGTTTTAAAGCCTGTCTTTTTGCTTGAACCTTAAAAAAACATATAAAGTGACAATTTAAACAACAAAATGACAACCACACTGTATCATACCATGCACCAAGATTTGTATATTTTTGAAACACATTGGAAATATTAAAACTCGAAAAGAGCTGACTGTCGATTGTGAGTAATCACTTCGTCATACGCCGCTATAGATACACACGGATTTGCATACGCTACTCATTCTTGTTTTCCCGTTTCCATTTTAAAAAAAAATTTATACAGTGATCTTCACGGGCATACATTGTATAATTCCTGAAAGTTTCATATCGATCGGATGAATGGTGTAGTAATGCATAAAGGACAGATACAAAAAAAAGTGCTTTATATTAACGTATACAAACGTACTGTTGTACGTTTATACTATCATCCTCCTCTCTTTAAAAAAGGTGTTATTCCGTCGCGTGAAGGCAGGATGAGGAGCAGATCAGCAAACAAAGACTTTCTTTTAGAAGCACATTGACATTTATTTACGTTAAAACTTTACAAGCTTCTGGCCAAGCGGGATGACATGCCGGTGGCCGTAATGCGACCTTCTCGGTCGTCAACACATAACTGACGCGCTCGTGATCGGGCTCTCGCTGGCGCTGCGGCTCTCACCCAGCGCTCCAGTGGCCATGTCTATAACTAGCACACCCGTGATCGGACCTGTCCAAAATTACAATATGGCCGACACATAAATGTATGACAAGCGATCAGAAATACGAGACGAAATATTGCAGATCGAAGTTTTCGGTGCCAGTCAGCAAGGGCTACATCGTGCTGATGTCAGTACACATTGCAACCGATAAAACCTTCACAGATCGCGACACTGCAGTTATCCATCAAGTTTTTTTTTATGTAATCGTATGCAGGAGAGCACAACCGGTCGTAACCAGTGCACTTTATAACGTTTAGCCAGTGAGGCTGGACGCCGTATGCGGGAAACGTGTGATGTGTCCGTGTTTCTGTGTGGGTTGGGAAGATTTTAAGTGTATATTTATCTGTTTCTTGAAGAGATCCAGATTGTAGAAAGGAGGAAACACAGAAGAGCATTCTAAAGCTTAGCGCTGGTATTTAGGAAGGAACTTTGGAAACTGCGAGTTCTTGGTCGACACAAATTAACCCGGTTCGGCAAGTGTTAGACGAATTTGTCGGTTGTTGAGGGGCGCAGGAAGAATTCGTTCTTTTTTAAGTTACCAAGGTGCAGCGACCGTGGGGTAATAATGGTAGAAAATACGACAGTGTTCAGTGTGATCCATGTTACAACAAGGTATGAAATACTAATCTATTTAATTTTGAAACGGATCTCAAAGTGAGTATAGATATATATACAGATATAGTGGTAACCACAGTGTGACGTATGAATTTATTAAAAGCACGTTTAGTATTTTTTTTATTTAAACGTATGCAGGAGAGCACAACTGGTCTATACTACTAGTAAGCTCTAAGTTCCTCAGTCAAGACGATTGGACGCTGCATGCGGAAAACGTGTGTTCTTTTTGTCTTTGTGACATTTTGGAGATTGTAACTGTATTTCGATCTTTTTCTCGATATCCAAATTGAATGATTAAATAAGCGGTGTAAAAGAAAATTTAATGATTAACTTCCTTATGCAACTTTCGAGTCTCACCTTAGGTTCAAATAAAGGCATTTTTTTATCAAAGATTCCAAGCAAACTGTTAATTTCAAAACAAATTTATTCGAATTGAAGGTGACAATTGCTTTTGAAATTCAAATATAAAAAACATCGACCATCAATATTTAATCACACCAAAGCTACCGCCTTAAAACATATAAATTTTAATTGAACATCATTAGAATAATATGTGTGAATTTTATTTCCAATACAGAAACATAAAAAAACTCTTTCTCTTCTTTCCATATCCACTCCATACGAGTGTCTACAAAATATTATTATCATCATCAACATTTCCATGTCTCCTTTCCTAACTGGAGCATATGGTTTTCACAAAATTTCACCACAAAGCTCTGTCAGCCACCATGGTCGTATCCCATATTAGGTTTGCCTTCCGCGAATATATTATGTTTCAGTATAGTCCCCGACGGGCGGTATGATAAGAGTGGACAGAGCTCGAAATAAGTATATTCGGGGTTCATTTCGGGTGCCCCCTATACCTGGAAATATAAGGGAAAACCGCCTAAGATGGTATGGGCATGTGACACGGAGAGATGAGGAGAGCCCTCAACATATTCACGCTGAGAAGAAGACCTGGAAGACCACAGACAACCTGGACTGCAACTGTAAACAAGGATCTGAAAACTCTGGGTTTGACAGAGAATGCAACGCAAGACAGACAGACATGGCGAATGTTCACAAGGAGAGCCGACCCCAGATGATGGGAAATGGCTAGGCTAAAGAAGAAAGAAGTATAGTTCCCGACGGAGGCGCGAGTCCGGGATTTGATAAAAAGGCAGCTGTGTTAATGCTACCATTAAATAATAAGTATATGTTTTGGTATGAGCTCAATATAGCCCTTGCAGGCCGGTTTCGAGAAGCCTCGACTTACGATCTTTCGTCTCTTATTTTTGTTCGCTCGTCTAGCACAAATATATGTTTATATATATATATGTAAACACATACAGAAGAATACTGACAGATGGTGATACTAATTCTGAAGACTCATCTGTGGAATTCTATGACGCATGGTGTATATGGATAAACGTTGCATGTGGAGTGTTGATCCGCCAATGTCATAGACTACAGCACGAGATTCACGCATTATCCTTTATTACTACAGGAATTTACTTTGAATGGGTGGTCTTCACGGGACGACTTTCGTCTACCACCAATATTAATTAATAGGCTATGACTGTCATTTTACGGGTGATCGATCAAATTCACACAAACCGGGGGTATTTTAGAGCTCAGAAATCGATTAAAAATCCTTTTTTTTTTAATCTCCGTCGGGGATCGAACCCACGACCTTTGGCTTGCAAAGCAAACGCTTTGACTATTGAGCTATGACCGACGGCAAATAAAAGTGTTAGGCTAAGTCTTTACTTCAATAGTCAACAGATATAGAGGTACGTCGCCATCTTGCTTTTTTGACAGGTCCTGTCATTGGCAGGGCTAGTTTCGTAAATGGCCACAGTATGACGACCATCCCGGCGACATGGAGTCGTTCTCTGAGTGAACAGGGATGTCAGTCCCAACCAAGTCCACCTTCGCCTCTTGACCGACTGTAGTAAGAAAGACTGCATTCTCCGGTTGTACGTCGAAATGAGTCTTGGAATAATGTCGCGAACTATACATTGAATCCTTTTTGATCCTGTATCTTTCAACAGTTGTTCTCTTCCAAAAGAAAGCTCCATCAACATCCTTGGAGCATCAAACTCGAATAATGTCAATTAAGTATAAAGCCGGTCTCGCTACCAAAAAACTTGACGTATTATAAAGATCATGTCGGTATTTCAACGGTAAACAACTTCTTCTTCTATATAAAGGATGAATCCGACCTATCCTTGAATACGGCAGTCACCTTTGGATTGGAGCTCCAAAATACCTTCGAAACTTAATTGACTCAGTTCAAAGAAGAGCAATTCTATGTATATATGATAAACAATGACACTCTTACGTCTAACCTGCAATCAATGGAACACAGGCGCAAGATTGGTTCACTTAGTCTTTTCTACCGTTATTACCACGGTCGCTTCATTTCGAAACTTGAAAGAACTAATTCCTCCTGCACCCACCCACAAGCAACAAACTCGTCTTACACTTGCTGAACATCCATACACGGTTAATGTGTGTCGACCAAGAACTGGCAGTTTCCAAAGCTCCTTCCTAAATGAAACCGATAAGCTTTGGAATGCTCTTCTAGCGTCTGTGTTTCCCGCTTCCTGCAATCTGGATCTCTTCAAGAAACAGATACACCTGCAATCTCTCTAAACCACACACAAACACGAAAACAACACACGTTTCCCGCATGCAGCTTCAAGCCTCCCTGGCTGAGCGTCATAGAGTGCACTGGTCTTGACCGGGTGTGCTCTCCTGCATGCGTTTACATAACAAAAAGAATATACTCACAATACGCAGAACTTTGTGGGGAGCTGATGTGGTGATAATGTTGATGATGATGATTTTAAATCATCGTTCAGTTGATAGGCATTATGAGTTTAATCTAGACACTCCTATTATAACATTTAAATACTCGTTATGTTCGTTCCTTATGCACTTTGTTAAATTTATAGTTTTAAGAATTATAGCATAATTCCATCTCATATAAATTTTATAGCACATTAAACGAGATGGTAAAAATTCAATCAGGTTCTGTTATGGCGCAATAAAATTATTTTAATGGATGAGTTAAAAGCAAAAATTTAAGCCGAAGCAGCGGCTTCCATATATCTGAACAAGGGCAAATAAAAAAAAAACTTTTTCACAAATTTACACATTTTACACATAAGGGTCTATTTTCAAATACTTTTATTTTAACCTCTATTGATACACATACATACAATCTGTAAATCTATGTGAACTAATGTAATTATACATATATACATATACTTCTTTCACCTATATAATCAGCTTTGTTGAAAATAGTGTCACGACTTATCGTTCATAGACAATTCGTTAAACGACTCATCGGTAACGACGTGGGGTACACTGGAAGTTTGGTGCACGGGACATCTAATGTATTGGATGTCTCGCTAACTGTAAAAATAGTCAACCAATTCGTTAACGAGACATATGGATCTTTGCACTCTTCTATTACTGGACAAATCCTAAGGTAAGGTTAGGTTTAGTGAGACATCCAGTGCACCAGTTGTCCCGACCGCCAAATGTGCCGTGCACCAAACGTCCAGAGCGCCCCTCGTGTTATTTGAAACAAATAATATTAAATAAAATTAAATATTTTTTATTTGTTTTTATTTTGATGCTTAAATAAAATTAGCAAACAATTATTAATTTAAATGATAACTATAAACAAGGGTTCAAATATTAAATTTTCTTTTTCAAAACATTATAAGTACCTTACAGCTTCACGAAAAGCATGTAAATTTTTGCACTTGCAAATAAGCTTTGTTTTCTAAACAGAGATTTAAAATAGATAAAAGGTTGCACATGATTAGAAGTAAAGTATTTTTTTGCTAATTCAGAATTTATATGACACACAATTTTGAATGATTTATTTTATTAAAAGTGAATTAAAGGAGTAATGCGCAAAAACATATTTGTTGATGTAAAATGTGCATTGGCTGGTTGTTTGTTTTCATAATGTGCCCCCATTGAATAGTTAGTGATTTTCACAAATTATCCTCATGCCAAATCTTGAAAATAAGCACTCAACAAAATCACCAGATAAGTAGACACTGCTGTAGTTACCTGCAAACAGAAAAGCATAATAATTAACTGCTTTAATGGCATATACTTGCCCCGAAAGCTGACCTAGCCCATGGACACAACCATGGGTGTAATATATGGAGATCCCTTAACAGACTTCGGACCGGAGTATGCACGACGAGGACACAAATGAAAACCTGGCAGTTTTACAGCGGTCCGAGTGAATGTGTCTGCGGCGTGGAACATACCCTGTCACACCTTCTGGAGTGTGCGCAGTGTCCGAGTAGCTGCACCCAGGAAGACCTGATGATGACCGGGAGTAACGCCATAGACGTCACCTACTTATGAGGTCCATTTACAGTCCAAACGTCGTCCTTGTGAGTATCATCTCTTTCTTGCCGTCAAAAATGAGTGGAGAGGGCAAAAGTTCGCGAACGTCGAGTAAGTTCAAGAAGCTGTTTTTTTTGCATTGGCGACCTGCTCATCATCAATGCATCACGCATTTCGATGGCAAGCTTGTGATCTGGAGTCGCTTTAACCCTTGCCTTACTATGTTAAAAACTTCCGCGCGTTCCGATGGTGTGTACTCGTTACACATTCTGATTTAAAGTGAATAAAATGAGTAGAAATTCGAAAAAATGTAAATATTCAAAGATATTGCTTAATTTTAAAATAGTTGATGTCAATAAGCAGTAATAATTGACATTTAATAGCTAAAAACATGAAAAACATCAGACGAAGACCTCAAACGGCCAGACGCACCTTGGCGCGTGAACTTCCGAGAGCTACTAACACTACTTAGGCTGTCGACATATCGATAAGCCGACGCGCATCTAAATCATTTCGAACTAGCCGACCAACTGAGGTTTCCCGTCTCGCTCACTCATATTAGTACGTCAGCGAGAGTGAGGAGTATAGATGCCGACGAATCTGGGTATTTTTTTATTTTATTTTTGCACACACTTTTGTATGACTCCGACAGGTCGAATGAATACATGACAGTTGACGCGTCTTGAGTGTAGTGGTGAATTTATTCTGGATTGTAGAAAAATATTTCCTGCTCCTGATGATGCCTATTATTATAAAAAAAAATTTTTCAATACGTAAATGTATTATTAAGGAGGAATACCTAAAATCTGAACCCTGTGTGTATTATATTTACAGAGATATTTAAGTTATTACAAGCATTGTGTAGTCGATAGACATCACCGGGGAGGAGAGGTTAATAAGACGGGGAATGTCAATATAATCTTATGATTTTAAAATTAATTAAAAAAATAATAAATTAAATTAAAAATATTTAGTTTTGATTCATAATTTATTCTACATATCTAATTTGTGAATCGAAACTAAATATTTTAAATTTATTGATTTTTTAATTAAAATTAATTTTAAAATCATAATTATGCAGTTTCACCAAGTATTGTCAGTTAATACCATTTAATGTTAGAATAATCTTACTCTGGTTATAAGAGATCTGTCCAAATCGCAGAATCCCAGTGCTGTGAGGCCTGGTGTCTGCTGCAATAGCTGCCCAGAGAAAAGCTCCAGCCTCCTCAGTAGACTGCTACCAACTGGTACGTGGTTCATCATATCAGCTACTATAAGTCGGGTCCTAGCAGCTTAGCAAAATATAAATATATTTACACATTAGACGGTTTGGAAAGCTAGTTATTAGCCGACCGCCACAAACGGAAGACAGCTCAACACTTGATACTTATATAGATAGCCATCTTGTTGTACATCAGTAGCGCCACTAATTATCAGTGGCAGACAAAAAAACATTGTCGCGCCACGGACAAAGAATGCTCGAACGAGATAGCACTCTTCACATGGTCCCGACAGTCTGTCGCTTACCGCGCTAACGAACGAGTCAAGGTTGAGTCAATTTTGCTTCTAGATCGTTCTCGTGGCCGTGTAGTGTGTGTATATATTAATCTGTTTCTTGAAGAAATCCAAATTGCATGAAGAAGAAAACATAGACTCTGGGAAGAGCATTCTAGAGCTTACTGGTGGCATTTAGGAAAGAACCTTAGAAGTTGTCGGTACTTGATTAACACACGCGAGTTTGTCGGTTGTAATAACAATAGAAAAGACTAAGTGAACCAATTTTACGCCTGTATTCCAGTGATTGCAGGTTAGACTTATTGTGAATCCCCCCTATTCTTATACACGGATTACTGTGTTCCAGAATAGGGAGATTCCACAAACACAAACATAAAACACGTTTTCTGCATGCACAGTCCAGCTGCCTTGGCTGAACGTCATAGAGTGCACTGGTAAAGACTGGTTGTCTTCTCTAGGATGCGATTGCATAAAATCATTAATTAGTCAGCTTAATATCAATATAATTTATATTATAATTATGTTTACAAATTGGGTTGATCCGCCTTATAGAACAAAATAATCCAGGCCTCAAGAAAATCAGGCTAATCATTCCATTTCCTTAAAAAAAAGATTAACAAATCATCCAAGAATATGCCTCGGGTACTACAGCGATTCCCTCTTCAAGTTTTCAAACTTCTGCTCTGGAAGTTGTCGGAGATCATAAACGAGTATATTCCCAAGAGTAACTTCAGGTGCAAATATGTCCTAGAACGAAGAATGGACAGTGGCAGCTGATAGACCTAAGTGTCGGCAATTTATGGTGACAATATATTCCAGATATGGAATGGATATGGGAAGAAAAATAAATTAAATTAATTAACCTGTACTTTAATCATGTGACAAGGTTCCATTTGCAGCAGAAATCTCGTACTGTGAGCCAAATTCCAGTGTCGTGAATATCAGTCAATGAAGAGTTTGATATCTACCTATAACGAGCATAATTAAAAGAAATCTATTTTAATAAGAAAAAGAATAGACTGAAACCAAAAACCTTTACATCACCACTCAAGCTATAAGTGCATTGACATCCTCGTTACTCAGGAAACGACTTAACGTTACCGGGATAGTCATCAAAACGCGTGGTCGAGGAATGAGGAGCAACACAAGAACTTTTTAAGAAGCATATTGAAATATATTTACGACAAAAGATTGACAAACGGTATTCTGCCCAGTGCCACAAAGAAAGATGTGGCTTACACCCTGGGCAGACTCAGACTGGCTCCGCGCACGCAGTGACAGTCCAGCGCCGGAAAAGTGGTCATTTATAGAATTAATGGCGCGCCAATGACAGGACCTGTCAAATAAACAAGATGGCAAAATATGCGTGGCAGACGAGCGAACAAGAATAAGAGACTTAATATTGTATATCGAGGCTTTTTGGCACCAGCCTGCAAGAGCTATATCGAGCTGACATCAACATAAAATAAATTAATTATTAATGCTTAATATATTGTTGGTATTCACTTATTTCCAAGGCAAAGAGAAACGGCGTGAATTAATAATTAATAAACATTATGATACTCGTATTTACGATAGCTTTTATTGATATTGCGCGCTGTATAGTGTAAATACATTTTATACCAATCTGATTATTTTTCCTTGCATATAAATATTTGCCTTGTTAAATATATTTTTTGTATACGTACAAAACTTGCCAATACATTTTTATGAACCATCTTGATGAACGGCTGTAAGACATGGTGCTTATCTGAAGACATAACTAGAGGCATTTGAGATGCGGTCTTACAGAAGAATTTTTGGAATTTCCTGGAGAGACCATGTCACTTACAAAGAGGTTCTCAGCATAATCAAGGAAGATCTAGTAAGAAACATCTCACAGAGGCGATCGGTCACATCATGCCACGGTGGTCTTCTTCAGACATTGTGGAAGGGATGGTTGACGGCAGAAACTGCAGAGGGCAATCTAGACGAGAGTATTTGCAGCAAGTGTTTGAGGACATGAGCTGCAGCCCTTATGTTGACCTAAAGAGGAAAATAATCCAAAATTTGTAATTATTATAAATTGTAGTATTAAATATTTTTTGTCAAATTTTATTTTGTGAGTGAAAAATTTGCGAAAAATAAAATCTCTCGCACAGTTTTTCATATAGAATAATTGAAAATTTGTATTTAAAAAAAATACGATTTTGACTACACAAGATTTACGGCTGGTGTTATTATGTTATTATGGTTTAGGAGTATTTCAGCCGCTTCTTAGAATATATACTTACTCGTATATGATCTACACCTCGGAAACGTTGGGCTAATAATCCGATATCCTTTAAGAAATCCAATAAAAAATCGACCAAAATATACATCGGATACTACAAATTCCATCTCTTTTGATATCTTTTTTCGCAGGCATGGTGATTATAATTATGAAAATGTCTATTAACACAGAATACTTAGAACCAAAATGTCTAAGTAATAATTTTTCACGTTTGGAGAGCATTAGAAAATCTATGAGCAATATTCAAACTTTCTGGCATTTATTATACTGTGTCAATGATAAGATAGATAAACCTGAATTGTTTAGGAAAAAATATACATATATGTGATTCTCAAATACTTTTATATTTAGTTAAATTTTAACTTTAAATTATCTTCCCAGTAAGTATCACTTATCTTCCCAGTAAGTCACGATTTTGGTGATCCCGAGTTGCCTGAACGGATCGCTGCTTAGCATCCCGTATCCTCTCCAGTCAGTGTTCACCCATCCTGCTTACAATACATACGGGTTTCTAAAAATACATTCATCTATCCCACAAATTGCCAAAATGATTGGGGTGAACCGGTCCGTAGGACCGAATGTTCTAGTTCGGGGCATAAGGTTAATCATTTATCTTCTTAAAACTTCTAATTATAAACAGTCACGACAGCCTCGAGTGGTTGGTGATGGCCATATGCTCCAGTTAGAAAAGCGGTCACGGCATGATGATGATATAAACTTATAAGATTAGTTAACGTGTTTCGTTCAAGAGCTTTATGCTGTAACTAAACGCCTGAAACAACGCAAATCTCCTTTCATTTAAAAACAAATCTTGATGAGGAAAATTATATTAACTCTTGTGGACATATTTAATGACTGAAAAACAAACAAACCCATATAATATGACATTTCAATTATCAATTAATTACAAACAAATAAACTAAATGTCGCAATATTGTTTATTTCTTAATATTATATAATCTTTATAAATAACAAGTACAACTTAAAGAGTATTTCTTACTTCGTACAGCTGATTGAAGGAACGTTTGAATGCGGTCATAGTAATAAAATGCTTATTTCAAAATATTATTGATTTAATTTAATTGTTGCAACTCTTGTTTTTCATAAAGTGTGCCAATAACTGATAATAAGGTACCAACAAATGCGAATGTTGTGATTTCATACATTTAGTGAATCAAAGTAGAAAAAAGATGAAAAATATGCATCACATTGTGTTTAACCACTTCAGCAAACATTTATTTTTAAAAAGAAACGGAAACAAAAAAATATGAGAAAAAAATATTTGCAAAGCATAGCTAAAAAATATAACTAAACCTATCGTAAAATAAACCTATCGGACCACACTCGTATATAATTCTTAAAAAATATTTCAGACCAAAAATGTAATTGAAAGCTGATATAAGAATACATAGTCTGGGCTAAGAAAAAAAGGAGATTCATGAAATCATCATCATAATTAATAATTATATATCGGGAGTGATCTTTTCTGTAGGTAAAGCTTGCTAAAGTTATCTCGGGTGTGGTCCTTAAGTGGTTAATGAATATGCAGTTAATGAACATGCAAAAAGTGTTTTTTAAGTAAAAACAATGCTTATCATTAGTTTATTAGTAGTTGCACGCAAGTTGATACAAATCTTTAAGTGATTATAATGAAACTTTTACGTTAATTATTCCGATGGCACAGATTACTGCTTATATTGTATCAAAATAACCAAATACGTTGTAATTGCTTCTGTCATCTGAAAACAATATATTTCAGTAGAAAATTTTATTATAGTGAAGAAAAACTAAAGTCATCTAAGACTTTATACTAAATTGACCATGATTTCATTCAAATGCGTCTTGTCATAAAATCTTACACTGGCTATGAGCTCTCTGTTTAGACTGCAGACTCCCAGGGCTGTGAAGTCCAGTCTTCGATGGATCAGCTGTTTAGAAAAGATCTCCAGCCTCCTCATCAAACAACTGCCCACTGGAGCATGCTTGAGCATCTCTCCCACTATATTTCCAGTCCTGGTAATCTGCAATAATTAAAAAACACATTGAATATGTTGTTAGTCTATATGGAAGAAAAGTACTTACTTATTATAGAGAGACGTGGAGTCTAAGAGCAAGTTTTACCCATAAAATAAAGGTCACCCAATGCGCCATAGAGAGAGCCATGCTTGGAGGGTTTCTAAAAGATGAAAGAATGCGAAACGAGGATATCCGAACAAGATCAAGTAGGGCTCCCCAAAAGAATAGACACACTCAAGTGGCAATGGGCAAGTGATATCTGTCGAAGAGAGAACGGTCGATGGGGAAGAAAATTTTGATTTGGCGTTCAATAATTTGCAAACGGAGCGTTGGCCAACTCCTTACAAGATCAACTGATAACATCAAAAAAAGACCGCAACAGTGGATGACCAGAGATCAATTTTGACGATAGTAATTGGCATTCAGTTTGAAACTGTTAAGCAAACGATAGCTTAGAAAAAATAGGTTAAGAATGGTTTACAAAAACACATGTATTATTTTACACAAGTATAACCCCTTTTCTTGATTCCCTTAAGAGCGGACAAGGCAGTCTTCCATACTACAATCGGTCAAAGAGCAAAGGTGAACCTGCTTGGAACATATGTCAGATTACACAGCTGTCTTTTCTGCAAGCCTCTTGTGCTTGTACCGTCTTGGAAGGCCGTCAAGAACTATAAATATAATGTACTCGCGGAAAACATAACAAATGGAATGAGGCAAGGACCATGGAGGTGGACAGAGCTTTGTGGCAGCAGTTTGTGACAACAATACGTTCGAGTAAAGGAAGAGGACATGGTTTGATTTATAAACCTAGTTACCTCTTTATTGATGCAATGACACGATTCCACCATCAGCAGGATCCTTGAGCACTGAGCCAAGGAAAAGCTTAAAGTTAGCAGCAGTTGTGGCAGACGGTGATATCCAACTGGAACCAACTCTAATTAAGTAACATATCGAAACCAAGGGGTAAATTGAAAAAACCTAAGATCCACACAACTTCTTATATCTGGCCCTGAAACTGAGAGACTCCAGTTCTGGCAACAAATCACATCAGAAGATTTCATTACCTCAAAGAAAAGCCTCCCGACTGGCAAGAACCTTGACTGGTGGACCTGAAAAATTCTAGGCGGATTCTTCTTCTTCGTGTCAGCGACGTCAAATTATTTTTTCCCAATATCTGGCAACATCGATAGCTCGTGTGTTGCCCAGCATTAGGTCCTGAGATGTGCAACTTGTTGGGCACATGGAGCAGCATCGTAGGTGTGAGGCGGTCTGCAGGTCTCCACAGTCGCACAATAGTGTCTCTCCCTGCCGAAGCATTCCCCACCGCTCGAGGTTGTCCTTTGTTCTACCAACTCCGGTTCTTAATCTGTTTAGGGATTTCCAGGTCGGCCAGTCAAGGCTCTTGCCAGTTGGGAGGCCTTCCTTTGGAGTAATGAAATCCTCTGGTGCGATTTGTTGCCAGAGTTGGAGTCTCTCATTTTCAGGGCCGGATGTGAGAGGTTGTGTGGATTTCAGAAAGCTGCTTCGAGACTTCAATCTTGGTGTTGGGGGTATCTGATTATACAAGCAGTGGGACGGTTGGTTGATTGCCTTACGCATTTCTTCGGCGCATATGACTTTGCGTCTTATGTTCGGTGGTGCGATACCAGCCAAGGGGTATAGTTTAGAAATGGGTGTTGGTTTGAGGCAGCCTGTGACGACTCTGCATGCATCATTCAGGGCAGTATCCACTTGATTACAGTGGGTTGATCGACCCCACACTGGTGCAGCATATTCTCCGGCTGAGAAACAAAGTGCTAAAGCTGAGGTACGAAGAAGGGGTGGTTGGGCTCCCAGTGAGTGTTGGTCAGTTTGCGGATGAGGTTGTTCCTTGTTGCAACTTTCTGTTTGGTGTTGCTGCAATGACGCCTGAAGGTGAGGGTGCGATCTAGAGTGACTCCGAGGTATTTTGGATGGTCGCTATGTTCCAGTACTCTACCTTCCCACGTGACACGAAGCTTTCTGTTAGCTTCCCTGTTCCTAAGGTGGAAACAGCAGACTTGTGTCTTTGATGGGTTAGGTTTGAGACGGATTAAAAAACGAAGTCGGTAAAACAAAGCACAAACTCTCGCGATGAGGAGTGTTTTGGCAGAAAGGGTCACTGCTGAGTGACTGTGGATACCTGCAGACCGTCTCACACCTGAGATCCTTCCCCATGTGCCCGATTAGGGCCATCCATGTTGCTAGATATTGAATTGAAAAAATTTGACGTAGCTCAAACGAAAAAGAATTAAAATAAAGGTCACGACTCTTGAGGTTATTTTTATTCATATTTGAAATAAAATAAAAATATAAGTGTAGACGACCAGTCTGCCTCGACTGTTCGAACCGTTCTACGGGCGGTGGGTGTGGATTTTTGTCTTCTTGGCTCACCTTCCCGGACAGCTGGTCGTTAGGCAGCAGTGTTCCACTCTGCTCGCTGGGATAAAGTCTACTACCTCAAAGCATATGATCAGTCCAGTGCTGAGAACCGGAAGCGGCGAGAAGTCCAGGGGAGGTCCAAGGAATGAGAGAAATAAAAACTTGCAAGTTCGATCTGTTCAACTCCGCTTTATCTTGATCCGGCCATGGTTATTTTTTCAGTTAAACTTAACCGTACAGGCGCCTGGCGACGCATACGGACCAATCAGCGCTGATTGATCCGCGCTCTGATTGGGCGCTGCGCCGAGCGGCTTCTGGGTGGGTCTCCGTGTAACACGCTCGGAGCGCACCGGCACACGTTTCTCGCAATCCAGAGCGTTTACATAGTGTATCTTAATCTACAGCTTACATTTTATTTATATCTTACTTCCGCGGTATGGTGGTTGTCGAGCCTCACCATGAATGTTCCTTTATTTAGGCTCGACAGACCACCATACAATACCGGGAACCTAGAAGCTAAATGAAATAAGAATTAATTATTTTAAATATCATCGGACGTCCGTAACAACAAGAATAAACTAATAATGTTCTTGAGATTTCACGGTCAAGAAGAGCAGTACTTAAAACAATCAGCTCAAATTCCTTTCGCGTGAGGTGCTGTCCACACTGATCCTGCGTTCAGAAGCTGCATACGCTCATTGGCTCGTGCGACATTGTAGTTTCGAGCTGCGCCAGCTCGCAGCGAATTATACAGACAGTCACTGTCAAGCGGTGCGTTTTCAATGGTTCAGGGAAATTATTACGTACCTTGCCTCTTACGGAGTTATTCACTTCGCATTCGAGGCTGGTATCATTATATTATATTTATACCAAGGGATATATTGACTAAAGCCACAGCATGGGTTAACGTTTTATATATTAGAAAATTTTGATTAAAAAAAAAAAATTAGTCTCAAAACTAATAGAACGTATTAAAACTGATGCTATGAGTCTGCAGGCCAGGTAAACGACTCAACCTTGACCCGCTCGTAATCGTGAAAAACAGCAAACTGACATCGCATGAAGAGTAGTACCTCACTTTACTGCTGTCCCTCTTGGCGGCGCTACTGTGGAACATACGGTTTCTGTATATATGAAGTTTATAAAACCAATATCCAAATTTCTGAATATCTTGAACGTGTGAAAAAATTCGCCATTCAGGTCTAGCGTATGATTGTAACAGAATGTGTTGCAGAATTGATGCTCTCAATATGGAATTCACCACAATTAGCTTAGAGAAGACATAGGTAATCATAAAGTCTAATAAATACAACTTACTCATTTCCAAGATGAAGAAGTATGTAGGGATGATGATTTCTTCCAGTTTTTGTATCAAGTTTATCAGCACTTGCAAGCCAAAGTTGTCTTCCACTTCACGAGCTGCAGAACACAGCGTTCCATGAAACTTTGAAAGGCATCTGATATACTCTGCTGTTTCTTCATAATACAAACCATTGATTTTATCAGCACCTATAGCATAGGGAAACATAGAGTTAGACTAGCGGCGCTCGCAGCATGGTAGAGCAGATGGTCGACCTCGCTCAAGGGTAGACACATATTCCTTCCTTCCTTCCGTTCTGGATACAATGGAAAAGCCGTGGCTTATTCCAAGCCATTGAACTAGTCAATTCAGGACTATTCACGGCAATTGCCCATGTGTTAGCCCTTTGCAAGACGCTGACCACGTTTTGTGGCATTGCCCAATATTAAACTTAAGTAATTCAATAGAAACCTTGACTGGTTGGATATGTCAACCTCATCGCTACTGATTCTAACTACCTTGCCTTTTCTGTATACGTGGTGACCTTCGGCGAAGAAGTCAGAGAGGACAAATATTAACGTCTGAACAAGAAACTTTTACACCAAAGTTTGCTGTTGCTCACTTAAGCCCGTTACTTGTGTAACGAGAAAATCTCCAAAAAATCCAAAAAATATACATTTTATCAATGAAGTGTTGCTGTTGCCGGTACTTCACATGCAAGAACTATTCTTTAGTTGAAGTGGCTTACAACATATAGGAATGAGAAGTTCTGTCATTTATCATATTTCAGAACATAACAGCAATATGTTTAAATAAATTTAAAAAACTATGTTTATTTTTAAAAAATGATGACGTAAAATTTACGACGAGTGTGCAATCATTGGTTGGTGGTAGATGAAAGTCGTCTCGTGAAGGCTACCCATTCATAGTAAATTCCTGTAATAATAAGGATGATGCGTGAATGTCGTGCTGTCTATGACGTTGGCGGATCAACACTCTACATACAGCGCTTAGCCATGTGCAGCTTGGTAAGCATAATAGAATTCCACAGATAATACTTGAGAATCACCATCTCTAGAGAAACTTGTCAGTTTCCGGTATTGGTATTATCTTACACTTATTTTGTGACGGACTGTATTTGAAAAACCAGACGCATTCCTTAAGGTAGCCAACATAACATCCGTATCCAGATACATTCCTTAAGCTAACCAATTCAATACCCGCATACAGATATATTGCTTAAGGTAATCAACATACAATAGCTACTCTGCTTTAGAATGATTAGAGTGAGGACTTCGGCTCACCTTAAACCTTAAGAAATGTCTCTGAATACGGATATAAGGATTTTCTCACCTTGATCGAACATTTTTTGCTTAACAGTGGCCAGAACGTTGTTTAATTTCTGAATTCTCTGAGTTATTGAACGAACTGTGAAAGCAAACTGGATTTCCAAAACCAAAAGTACGTAGGACATCACGTAGTTTGCCAAGTTGTAAATGGGGTCATCTAAATTAAACAAGTAAAACAATTAAGACAGCAGATATAGCAGATGGGTAACAAAAGCTTAATAATAATAAATATATATATATAATAAATAATATACATTAAGTGATTAAGGTGTCCTAGGCTATGAGGGCGATTTTTTTAAAATTAAATCGTCTTAACATCTATTTTTATGTCATTTGGTTCCAATAACATTATATAAGTTATTAAGGATCATTAATCAATAACAAAAAAACTTAATTTTTACTTTTTACAGTCGGGGTTCACCTGTCTATGTTTTTCTACGAAGCTTAATAGCTTTGTTTCTCTTCAACAGCATTTCATAAAACTGGATGGAATACTGTTTCAAGATGAAAGTATCGCATCAACTTAAAGGGTAATGGCCATAAAGTATGACACTCCTTGAGAAAACTGTCATTAATTTTAGGTTTGTCGAACAAAAACTTGCCTTCGATTTTAAAAAAGCCTTATTTGTTATTCTGACTAGCTTAGTGCATAACGCCAGGAAATTGAGTCTTGAATTCTTCTTCACACTCGTATCTCCATCAAGAAATATTATCGAAAGCTCTATTAGTTCTCGATAGTCATTTGAAGCATTTTTTGGTATATATATGATTTTTTTTAATTTTTATTAGAATATTATTTTATTATTTCAATATTCTAATCTACTTCTATAGATCATTGACTATATTACAATATTATTATTAATTAAATATACATATACTATACATAAAATTCTTTTTTTCAACGCGTCAATCCAAGCACAAAAATAACGGCAGAAGCGGGATGCGAACCGCAGACCTTGGAAACCAACTATGCCCAACAATACCGCTCAGCCAACTGGGCTTTTGCTATGCCTAGACTGACTCGCGTTGAAACTAGTATTTATATCATTTTTATCATCGTACTATAGATGTCGCTATAGTATATATTCAAAGTATGTATATTTTTATTTTTTATTATTCAATCAGTCATCATTTATTCCCAAGCTTAATATTATTACTTTCCGACAGTCTATTTATTTTAGTAAGTACCACTCGGGTCTCGAACCAAACTATAGACTGAATGGATGAGAAACGACTACTTATAGTTCCGACTCGGACTTTATAACCAATCATTTACCTGTGTTACTGATGAATAATTTTACCTTCTTGATATTGTCTCAAGAAGACATTATTATATGATTTTTTTAATTATTTATTAGAATATTATTTAATTATTTCAATATTCTAATCTACTTTTATAGATCATTGACTATATTACAATATTATTATTAATTAAATATACATATACTATACATAAAATTCTTTTTTGAAAAACATAAAATTCTTTTTTGACGCGTTGAATGATGACTGATTGAATAATAAAAATAAAAATATACATACTTTGAATATATACTATAGCGACATCTATAGTACGATGATAACAATGATATAAATACAAGTTTCAACGCGAGTCGGTCTAGGCATAGCAATGGCCCAGTTGGCTGAGCGGTATAATTACCTGGGCATAGTTGGTTTCCAAGGTCCGCGGTTCGCATCCCGCTTCTGCCGTTATTTTTGTGCTTGGATTGACGCGTTGAAAAAAGAATTTTATGTATAGTATATATATTTAATTAATAATAATATATATATATATATATATATATATATATATATATATATATATAAATATATTATTATAATAATGGTTGTAACCGGTCCAGTACCGACTTTAGACCCTGCGGCGCCCAAGGGCATTTTTTTCTAGCACCCCATATTGTTTGTATTTTAAAAAATCTAAGAAAGATTGCTTGCTCTCTGCGCCTCTTATTCGACGCCCTGGAGCATTGAAACAATTCGCCACCCCCTAAAACCAGCACTAAACCAGTCACGCTCTCCTACATGCGATTCCATAAACAATATGTAGTAATTACATCCAAAGGATAATTATAGAATAAATAAACGTAGTTTAATTATTTGGCTTACAATGTACGAATGATTCGCAAAAGCTTAATGAGAAATCAAAGACTATAAGGCTGCTCCATACAACCAAAGACATCACTATTCCAAGGCAAAAGTTCCTCTCTCGACTATAAACCAGCTGTAGTCCCAGTATTCTATCAACCTGCAATTCATACCATTTATTGTAGATTGCGATGTTATCCATTTATTCAGCATTTTAAATATGGAAAACTGTAAGAAATTTCAACATTCGTCTCAAAAAACACGTATGTTGAAATTTATATTGATATCCTCTCTTATTTAGATATCTCTTACTGGATAAAAGATGCAGTATCAGGTTCACAATACAAACAACTTGTTTTTGTTTCACATATTACGCGGTTATTTATCACAAACGTCGTCCGTTAAAGCAACTGCCCGCGCGTCTGACTGACAGCGTGCTCTGACATCTGGCGCCGCCAAATCATCGCGGCAGACAAGCGAAGTAAATATGACAGTGGCCAACATGAAATCGACCAACTGTCATAACAAACAAGATGGCGCATGCAAACGCCATTACTAATGGCATGTATTTATTTGTTCAGTAACTAATTCAAGGTTTTGGCAGTAAGTTAAATCAATTGGCAGTTAATTTAATTAATCGGAAGTAGACTTAATAAATTGACAGTATCCACTGAGTCAGTATGAATGACGTCAATTATAAAATTAATAATGGCAGTAATATATTCATAATTGGTAAAAAATAATGTAAAATGAATGAATTACTAACCCATGAAATGGAAACTACACCTAACCTTACCTTTTATTAATAACGATTTATTAATTGTTTCTTTCCAATTTACTGTTTTTCTACTTCCGATTGATATTTTTCTACTGCCGAATAATTATTTTTACTTACCTTTTTAGGTATCCGTATATCTATATATATATTACTTATACCTTATATTTTTAGGTACCGTTTTCTAAATAATTACTGCTTGCTAATTGAATTAAATATTTCCAAATAAATAGTTGCCTTTACTAATAAATGTAATAGTGTACGTAGTAATGTATCATTTAATAATTTTATATGTATTGCTTTAATAACGTATTTAAAATTTATATAACATTTTTTTTAAATAAGGCAATACTAATTTGCTCATATTAAGTCTAAACTCCTCCCTTAATCCCCCTTTGCACCACCCAACCCCTTCATACTCTCCTGCCCCACCCACAACCGACAAACTCGTCTTACACGTATCGACCAAGAACTCGCAGTTTCCAAAGATCCTTCTTAAAAATGCAACCGGTAAGTTCTATATTGTGGCTTTTGGGTTTAGTCGTGTGTGGCGAATTACTTCTTTCCAATATTTCGACCACCATTGGTTGATGACTTACTAAGTCATACTAAAGCCACAATATCAAATCTGGCCGTGAAAACCTAAGAAGTTATTTTCGGTAAGTTCTACTCTACCAGTGTTCAAATTTCTTCCTTCATACAATCAAGATTTATTCTCAAAAAACTTAATATTTATTTGCGATCTACTCAACCCATACACAAACACAAACACAAACATAAACACAAACACAAACACAAACACAAACGTCGTTAAATGCACTGGCCTCGACCGGTTGTGCTTTCATGCATGTGATTACATAAAAAGATACTCACGGAAGACAGCATTCTCAGCACGTGTAATTCCCTCTTTAGTCGTGCTGGAGCCCCAAGTACTGCAGCAGCCGTGGTCAATGATCCAGTAATGAAGTAGCAAGCATATACTAAGATGTCCATTATCGATCTCTCTAAGTTAGTTGGATTGATCAGATTGTTTTGCCAAGCAAAACAAATTCCAGCTCACTACCGAAAAAAGATGATGATAATGCTATAAATTCAGTGACATAACAAAAGAATACTGACAAACTTAATAAATATATTAAAACTTCAACGAAAGGTTCGCTGGAAGCGCAGTTAGCAGGTGATATTATGCTAAAATAGCGTGGTCCGAGTATGGAACCCTGAGAACATCCCAGGCTAATACTGACTTACCTAAAATGGTGATGCTTATGCAGCTGATAGCGCAGTAAGTAGGTGATATGGTGACAAACCAGCGTGTTATGTTCCCCCCCGGGAGGCGCTGGAAAGTCAAGGGGGCGAGTCCTAGAGTACGGGCCACCATGAGCATGAATGCGTGCGCCCCACCTACTAAGGCGCGCTTTGGTTTTGCCCTCTTTTTTGTACGCTTTGGCAATTTACCCTTAAAACGAAACATAACCCTTAAATAAATTAATACTTTCTACTTTGTTTTAAGATAGATCTTTCTGAGCGCTGTTTATTCGCTTGCTGGAATACTACAGTTTCGCCTTCAATGAAAGCTTAATCAGTTTTTCACATGTATAAAGGATTCTGATGGATAAAACTACTCATACGTACACACTCAAGTATACTAACAATAAGAAGGTTTGTAGGCAAGTAAGGAAGGTTGTAAGTGGAACTTAAGGGAGTTAAAGAAGAAGTGAAGACTTTTGGACGTTATCTAACAGAGTTGTTACATTTAAAACATAATTTTTTTATTTAGAAGAATTTAAATAATTTATGGTATGTTTTTACACTGTTCAGTGTGATTCATGTTATAAAGCAAGGAAGGAAGTATTCATCTATTAATTATATGTCAAATTGAACAACACATATTGTCGAAACTTAGTTAGAAGTCAGTGGCCATTGTCCCAAGACATTTCTACACCAAACGTCTACCTGGAAACATAGCGGAATACACCGAAGCAGAAACACGAGTACTTGAAGAAATAGCTGTAGTAGCTGAGCCATACTTTTGAGTGATTTATTTTATAGGATTTTTTCAGGAATATTGAATTATAAGCCCGACGCTCCTTAGGCTTGAACCATTTCGTTCTATGAAGCGGGTCAACCTAACCAATGATACGCGGTTAGCAATATGCGGTGACAAATCCAAGATTATTTCCACGTCCAATATTGCTTAACTTCGCTGGTCTAACGAGAACCGCGGTAACTATGTGCTATAGCCGCTAGACATAAATATACTTGTAAAATATACTATAATACTCAAACCCGTATGCAGAGACATTCCTTAAAGTAACCAACCTATAGCTACTAGCTTTAGGATGATTAAAGAGAGGAAACCTCAGCCCTCGACTCACCTCAAATCTTAAGAAACGTTTCTAAATACGGGTGACAAGCTACTCAATGAAGTATTTTTTTATAATATTACTCTCATTGTAATGAAATGCAATGGATATATGTAATAAGTAATAATGCAATATAGGTTATTGGTAAAAATGTAAATTATTATATTTCAACTGAAAATAATATGACTGAGCACATCACTATCATTATATAAAAATCATTATATAATTAAGAAGAATATTATTTTACCCGATATTTAAACAATAGCTTTTTCTTTTCAAACATATTCAAAGTATTCGTTGTGTTGTTTCTACAGAATATTGGAATTCTCAATCGGATTTAGTTCTAAAATTCGATTGTAAATACATTGATCATAAATTTAATGGAAAGCTTCATATCTTACTTTACATCTGTGCTTTTAAATATTAATTTGATAATATAATATTTACGACACAAAAAACTGTGATGTAATGCAGTGGTCTAAGACCATAAAAAAATATTCCTCGAATACTAAAACCGCCGTCTCTTCAAGTTCCCAGGTTTTTCTTGCCTTGGGGGAAGTTGATAACCATATATATTCTGGTATCCTCCTATCTTATTCGATATTGATTTACTGGATAAAGGATGCAGGATCAGGTGCACAATACAAAAAAACTTGTTTTAGTTTCACATATTATCACGGTTTATTTGTCTTAAACGTCGCCCGTTAAAGCGAACGCCATAAAGCGCGCGCGCTCTAACGGTTGCGAGTCAAACTCTCAACTGTCAACTGTCCGCGCGTTTTGACATCTCGGCGGTACCAATCTTCACTGCAGAAAAAAGCGAATTCAAGGTGACAGTGATACCAACTGGAAATGGGTTAACTGTCATTAAAATTATTTTGGCGTATGCAAACATTGTTGAACATTATACAATTAAAACTACCATTAGATGTGCATGTCAGGCGAGCGAACAAAATTAAGAGACAAAAGATCGTTTTTCGAGGCTTTACGGCATCAGCCAAAAGGAGCTTTATCAAGCTGATATCAATTTTTAAGTGGACTTTCAGGTGCAGATATGTCTGAGGATGAGTCATGGATAGTGGCAACTGACTAAACTGAGTTGCGGCAATTTGCGGTGACCATATTTTCCAGATATAAAATGGATGCGGGAAGAAAAAGAAAATCGAAAACATGGAATAAACTCTTAAATGAATCAACAAAAAAGTCAAATAATATTTGAATGATATTTGGAGTCGCTATAATTCCCACAATAAGTTTACAATTAAGTCTTCTTCGTAGAATCGATCCGGTGGATTGATTTGCAGCCACAGAATCTTGCATCTCGATCTTCATTCCTCTCGGTTTTCTGCAACCCTCTTCAGCTCAGCATAAGAGCTACAACTCATGTCCTCGAACACTTGCTGCAAATATTCTCGTCTAGGGCGCCCTCTACAGTTTCTACTCTCAACCATCCCTTCCACAATGTCGTGAAGAAAACTATCGTGGCGCATGATGTGACCGATCCATCGGGTTCGCCTCTCTGAGATGGTTCTTACAATTAAGTACACTCACATAAATTACGTTGTATTTTTTGTTTTAAATCATCTGGAGTATATGGTCACCGAAAATCGCTGCATTTCGGTTCTCATTTGCTATTGTCTATAGTATTGCCCAAAAAAAAACTCTTAATCCGGATATCCCTCTGACAAAATATTTGGCTTGCGAATAACGCCAAGACAATCGCGCGGGGATTCGCTAAGATGGCAGCATATCCGAGGCATACTTTGCTTTGACTTCAGAAGAAAATGATTCCTATCGAGCATCGGTTTATAAATGAAGAAGCCCCGTCTATCGTAGACAAGTTCTTGAGCGGCGTGCGTTCATTGGCTTGCGGGGATCGTAGTCCCTTTCCCGAGCGACGCGCGTTTATTATCTCATGGGGATCATGATGTAACGTGTCTCTATTGAAGTTGTATGCTAGTTTTAAGAACACATATCGAGTTTGAGACTGATATCAATACACATAAAAGACTCGCCAAGTTATTAAAATCTTTGGTAAGTTCTTAACTAAATTAAGTATAGCTGGAAAAGGATATTATTTTCAGTAGATTGGTAAAAAGAGAAATGGAGAAAGCGTTGAGAAACACTGGTTTAAATGGTTCAAAATTATTTAATGACAATATAAGTTTACGTACAAATACATAGTAAAGCAAAACCATGCTTTTATTATGTCAATTTATGTTTTTATTATTGTTAATATATATATATATATTTATATATCTTTTACAAATATAGATGGTTTGAAGGCGTGGAAATATGAGGCAGGGAAATGTAAAAACATAAACATAAAATTGTGAAATTGCTTTATTACTCTTCAAAAAATGTGCCAATAGTTGGAAAATGTGTCAATATTTGTATAATGTTTTCAATGTTTTGAGCATTCCCTTTGAGATCCATAATAAATTATAAATATTTATTTATTTACCTTGTTTTCACATGGATCACGTAACAAAGTTCTCTATTAGGATACTGCAGTTTCGACTAACTCGTAGTCTTTCTCAATCCTTCTCCAGAAGGATTGAGAAAGACTACGAGTTAGTCGAAACTGCAGTCTCCTAATAGAGAACTTTTGTTACGTGATCCATGTGAAAACAAGGTAAATAAATAAATAAATATTTATAATTTGTATAATGGATGCCAATAATGGGAAATATGATTATTATTCACGCGTGAATTTTAAAATTCAAAAAAATATTTTACAAATCACGGAGTTTGCCTCTAAGGCAACAGATGCACTGAACCTGGTAATTAAAATGTATTTTATAAGAAATGTGATACACTTTATAGGGTACAATATATAAGCTCTTTTATTTCGTAACAATGTCCCAACAATTGCGAGCATTTAATTCAACAACTGTTACACATACAAATTAATACTTAACATCATCTCGTATGATATTTATCTGAATCAAAAATCAGAGAAAAATTAACTGCAAATTCTGGGTCAATTTACCCATTGGTAGATCACATGACATTTTCAGTTCCTAGACAGCGGGGATTCTCAACGCAATTATAAGTTTCACCGCAAAACCAAGTGGCGAGATCCCATGCACTTAAAACTAGACCCTCACAAGTTAGTGAACTTCCCGGACAAGAGGAGTTGCCAGGTGAACTATGGGAAGTAATAGTTGGAAGATCCCATGTTTTCGCACAACTTTAAATGAATCGGAAGGTCGTGTTGTGTCCTTTATAAGTGGTTAGAAAGTTTATGAAATATTTAATAATTTAGGTTAAATTCTTGATACTTTATGCTGTCATATTATATTAATAATGTTATTGTGATATATTGTATTTTATTACTTTTGCTTAAATTATATATTGATAAGATATTATAATGTTTTTATGCATTTTTATTTTCAAATCAATAAATGAATGTTGAGCGCTCATCAGTTTGCGGGAATATAAGCTTTCAACCATCCAACCACTCGATCACATCTGTCAGTCGACAGACAATTATCGTGCTTTAAAATCATAAATATTTCATATATTTTATTTCTAAATCCTTTTATAAATATAAGATAGTTTTATTAAATCCAAATCAATATTTATGAAACAGTAAACTACAAAATAATATTAAAATATGTGTAAATAAAATATATACATATTTTGAAATTAGCGCCACGCCCGTCGAGCGGATATTTATAGAAGCTCTAAGTCTAAGTGAAATAACTACATAAATACATACAAATAACACAATTCTCAAATGTTGAGAAAACAATAAAATACGGCAGAAAAAATAAAGTTACTCATCAACAACTACACTCAAATTTTGTTCCAAATTTGAATATTTTTTTAATACAATTTTAAATATGTATAAATATACATATTACATAATCAATTCAGTTGGTAATTGCATATAGATAGAAAAAAATACCTGGAGGTACTGGAGGACTCTGCGAAATGCCTTATGGTCACAGGTTCGATGAAAGGAAAATCTTGATCTATCTCCTTCCCTTGGGGGGGGGGGGTGAGCGACATCAGTAGGCCTATATAGACAGAGACCGAATGTTGGCCGGAATAAGGTAACATCCAGCTAACCTCATCAGGTCAAGCTAACCAGCTTAACCTGATACGCACTCTACTGTCCTGGAGGTAGTAAATGCTCTCCCAAAGCGGATGAACCTTTATGGTCAACGGCATTCGGATGTGGAAATAAAGGGGAAAATACCACATTAAAGGTATAATAGACATCCCATGTATCAGCAAAAAAAAAATGATTGCATCTCAAGTAAAATTTTCCGGAGATAAAATAGTCACCCAATCGGATCTCCGGGTGGGGACTGCTCGAGACAAAAAAAAAACCAAGACAAAAAAGAAAAACCTTCAGTTAACAAGATATGCCACCTGGAATGTTCGAACATTGCTGCAGAACAGCAAACTAGACAACTTAAAATTAGAAATGCAGAAAATGAAACTGAACATTCTAGGGATAGCAGAAATGAGATGGCCAAATTGCGGAGACTTTTGGAGTGGAGAATATAGGATAATACACACAGGATGTATTGAAAATAAACCTGGCCAAGGCGGAGTAGGTATTGCACTGTGCAAGGAATGGGGACAGCGTGTGAAGGGATATGTGCAATATAATGGAAGAATTATTCTAGTCAAATTCGAAATAAAACCTGTTGATACTGTGCTACTCCAAGTATACATGCCCGCCTCAAGCCACGATGACCAGCAAGTGGAAGACGTGTACACGATACTAAACAAACTACTTCTATATGTAAAGGCTGGAGAAAACATGATTATATTAGGAGATTGGAACGCTGTAGTGGGAGAAGGGGAGGGAACATGTGTTGGACCTTTCGGATTGGGTAAAAGAAATATGAGAGGCGATCGACTGACAGAATTCTGTGCCAAACGTAACCTTATGGTCGCAAATACCTGCTTTAAACACCATCTAAGGCAAATATACACATGGAAGGCTCCAGAAGACCGACTCAGACTTCAGATTGACTTTATAATTGTAAGAGAGAGATTTAAGAATCAAATTAAAGATTGCAGAAGCTACTCCAGTCCAGATATCGACAGTGACCATAATATAGTAATTGCTAAAAGTTTTCTGAAGCTAAAAAAATAAAAAATAAAACTATAAATGGAATACTTATGCTTTAAAAAACAAAGAGATCAAAGATAAATTTACGAAAAAAACACAATAATGCGCCACAAACAATTTGAAAAATGTAAATGAAATCTGGGAGGAAATAAAAACAAAAATTAAAAATGTAGCAGAAGAAGTCATTGGCAAAGATAGGCCTAAGGCAAGGAAAGAATGAATAACAGAGGAAATCGTTAATGTGATAGAAAAAATGAGACTACTCAAAAATAGCCCCAATGACAAGGCACAAAGTGAATATAGAGCACTAAGAAACAAAATAAACAGAGAGTCACGAATCGATAAGGAAGCATTCTTACAGAGAAAATGCAAAGACATCAATGACAACATGAAAAAAAGAAATATTGAAACTGCATATGCGTCAGTAAAAGATTTCTTTGGCATAAAAATTGGAAAAGGCAAAGCGATAGAAGCAGAGAACGTGAAAATACTGTTTGAAGATACACAAATAGGGGAGAGAGATGGAAACAGTACCTGGAAACACTATACAACGGAAGTAATGATACCATCTTTGAGAGTGTGATAGAAAACGAAACTGATGTAGACGCCGATGATTTGGGAGACCCAATTATCCGAGAAGAATTTGACTTCGCATTAAAAAAGCTCTAAGATGGAAAAACACCAGGGAATGATGACCTACCAGCTGAACTAATAAAATCGGCAGGAACCGGAAATTTAGATGCTCTGTTCTTAATGACTCAGATGATTTTTAATACAGGAATAACGCCAGAAGACTTCAAAAAGTGTCTAATTGTAACTCTGCCGAAGAAGCCCGGAACAACGAAATGTGATCAACACCGAACACTCAGTATTCTATCTCACGCATCCTAAATACTGACCAACATAATCTTACATAGAATTGAAGCAAAAATCGTAAAGACTAGCGATCAATTTGGATTCAGAAAAATAATGAGAACCAGAGAAGCAATCTTATCCTTACACATGGTCTTGGAAAAGAGGATAAAAGTAAACCGAAATACATATATTGCCTTCGTAGACATTGAAAAAGCATTTGATAAAGTAGATTGGGAAAAGCTCTTCCCTTAAATTAATTCCTAACTCGTTAATTAGTTGTAGTTATCAGTATGGTATTTATATATACTCGTATGGTATCAGAAGTAATAATAAAGAAAAAGTTTTTTTTATTATTTTTTATTTATTATTTATTCGATTTTTATATTTTGTGCTTGATTTAAAAAAAAAAAATTGTTTGTCAAGTGCCATTATTTAGAAAATGGTGCCATTAATTGGTGCTGTAGTTTTAAAAGTCATTTTAGAAAAATTCATTTTGCTTTTCATAGAAGTCCTCGTCCTTGTTGGAAAAAAATTGACAGTCCATTTTCACAAGCCTCTCTTGAAGCGAATTATTGCAAAAAAAATGGATTTCTTATAATACACACACCTAATATTTTAACACTGCATTGAAGACTTCAATAAAAGCAAAGTTATTAGTTTTTATATATATTAAAATTTTAAATGAAAAAACACATTTAATTGTGACAAACATCATTTTATGAAGTGTTCAGTGAGAGAATATTGAATTGTATCATAATAACCAGGTAAGTGGTCACTAATCCTGTTACCTGAAAAGATCACATATGAATTAGAAAATTTCCCAAAGAAAACAAACGTCTTTTTAAATTAACTTAGGCGAAAGTATCTTTCATTTTAATAAAACGCAAAAGAACTATGAGATACGATAGCCAGTGAAAGCTAAGGCCTGGAAGTTTGAAGAAAGAGCAGCTGCAGCTTATATTGTCCTGTGGCATCCGAAGTGTTTGTCCCGAGCATTCACCTTTTGACCAACTGAAGTATGGAAGTATGCCTTGTTTGCTATGTCATCTCATCAGTCCTCACAGAGTCAAACCATCTTACCCGCAGTATTGTAAACATTAATAACATTAAACGTTTAGAACTGATAAATAATCTTAGATTAACCTGATGATCTTTCACTTTTAATTGTTCAATTCAAATCTTATTGTCTTAATTAAGACAATAAGATTTAAGACAGAGCTTACGATATCCTTGATGTAGTTAAACAGAAATGTACCGTCAGAACAAAGCAGCAGTTAAGATAAGTCTACCAATAAATGGCAGAGACTCCCAAACGACAGCACAAAACACATCTCATTTTCTCATGGATGATGCACTCCATCAGATAATATCTCACAGTCTGTTGTTTGTTAGGATCACACGGACAGGCGTCACAAAAAGAGAGGTCAAACCTTTTGAGAAACTCTCTAAATATTCTAGTAAATGTCTATGTATTATCTTACGCTGGCTATGAGTGGTCTGTCTAGGGTGCAGAATCCCATTGCTGTGAACACAGGTTTCTGATGTAGCAGCTGCCTTGAAAAGAGTTCTAGCTTCCTCAACACGCTGCTAGCAGCCGGTGCGTGGTCCAGCATGTCAGCTACTATATACCCAGTTCTGCCAGCCTGTTGGAATGATAGCAAAGCTCAAAAATGAACAGTTTAACACAATTAATTTTAAGTAAATTGCTTACAGATTTCTCGTATCAATTGATCGTAATGACTTGATAGCCTTAAGATGAAATTTTAATTGTATTAATGCCTCACACAATTTTTTAAAATTTTGAAAAAATTAAGCTCTATGAAATCATTAAGCTGATGCGACATTCGAGTTTTTTTCAATTTCTTTAATGCGTTGCTTCTTTATTAGTTTTAAGCAAACAATAACAGAGTTTTGGTACTTTAACTTTTATTTTCAACCAAGAGTCGCCTTTATTATTTACTCCTAACAAAGGAAAAATAAACGTACGTTTGTGCACATAGAAACTGATGAAGCTTTAATAGCTCGCGAAACTACAGTCTTCCATCAAGAACAACAGTGCACAGTGTGATCAATGTTTACAACAAGATATGAAATTCTTATCTATTTAATATTGAAATGAATCTTAAAGTAAATGCTTAAAATATAAATAGCAAGGATCATTCCTTTACGGAACAAACGTTTCATAGTTCGTGGAATTATTAAAAAGAAAGTTTAATATGGCTGATCGGGAAAAAGAGATTAACACAACATCCTAAATATGCTTCGAATACTACAGCAGCCATCTCTATCCCGGTAAACCATATATGTTCCCAGGTGTACTTTGAGGCATGGACAGTGGCGACTGGCAGAATAGAATGGCGGTACATTTGTAATCCATGTGTTTATAGATATGGAACAGATTTGGGAAAGATAATATCTATATATATAAAAGAAAGTCGGGTTATATTTGTTTTTATAACTCAAGAACGGCCTAACCGACTTGGCTGAAAATTGGTGGAAAGGTAGCTTAGAACCCTAAAAAAAATTAAAAGATACTCAAAATTGATTTGATTAAGAAAAAATATTGAACATTTACGTAAACATGTTTTCAAACAAGACTATTGTCATTTGACAGATGTCAGTTAAAGAAAGTGTTGCTATAGCCAACGCCATAACTAAAAATGACGCAAAAGTAGGTATTGTAAGTAGGTACCTACGTAAGGTACGGAATATTTTGAAACAAAAAAAAACAAAACACAGGAAAAAAAAGTCAAAAACAAAATAAATATGAGTTAAAATATCAGTTTAATCTTTTATTTGTAAAAAATGTTATAACAAAAGGCAAGGAATCTGAAAACTGATATTAGTATTGTCTATGGTTACATAGATATTTTGAAGTCTATCGGTTGACGTTTTGTTTCAAGAACTTTCGAGTTTCTGTTAGCTTATTGTGCCGATATTTGCGACCAAAACGATCGAATCTTTCACGAAAAAGCCATCATGGAACTAGGGATTGAAACATTAAGAATGTAAGGCAGTGATTTGGTGGTTTTTGGCATCCTAACCTCGAATACCAACGATGAAATTGCGCGCTTTCAAGTTTGGTACAAAGCGATTTGGCGTATATTCGCAATCCCTTATCACGAACTTCATACTGCTGTTGTGCATTTGGCGGTGCATCTGGAGAATGGTCATTGGGTATATTTCACGGCTTCAAATGTTGTTCAACGTGCTGAGATACCTCCAGCGACAACATTGACAAGTCTCTTTACGATATGCCAAAGCGATCCGTTTGCACGAACTCTAGAATGGACGAGGATTTAATCCGACATTCAAGGTATTTATTTATTTATTTTTGTACTTACACACAATCTAATTAACAGAATAACATACTACACTTATTGCTTTGAATTATGTATGCTAATTCTTAAAAAAAAGTGTTTATAAATCAGTAATATTGTCTTTGCTTTTGATTCTGTAGATACAAGGACAGATTCACCATCAAATCGGATCATTCCAACCTCTCGAAGATGCACAGCATAAATTTGTACAAATATACTTCAATGACAATATGGAGGAAGAACTTGATCGAGGTCTACAAAGTCGTGATCAGAGCGGATAAACGACCATCTGGTACACACGTCGTGATACTGGGCAACTACAACAGATATCTGAAACACGTCGTTCTTATGACACGTTGCAATACCCACTGATGTTTTGGCAAGGAGAAGATGGATATTATTTCAATATCAAAATGAAAAATCCATTGCATGGTGAGTAATCAATATATATATAATCAATATCATTGTTTTGATTCCGTCATGACATACATTTTTCAGTGCTTGGTTTTGCTTTAGGTTTCCAATAAATGATCAATTACACTGCTTATTACCAGGAAAATAACAGACTTAAAGATTAAGATGTTTTTTTAGAGAAAATTGGACAAATAACCGGCAAACGATTTAAAATCATTTATCTTCACCCCTTTATAATTATGCTACAAATATGGATGTTAGCTTTACAAACAAAATTACAAATTTATTTTCTTAATTTCAGGTGAAGAAACTACCAAGAATCTAAGCTCGATGAATTATAACGCATATCGTTTAACGATTCGTCGAAATGCTGACAACTACTTGCTGAAGTTTCGTCGATTACTGCAATAGAATTCAACCAGACCAAATATATGATATCATATGTACCGAAAAATTCAACTTAATAAAATCCAAAATCTGCTCATTTATTGCCTTTCGGGTGAAACAAAGTTCACCGGGTCAGCTAGTAGCATAATAAAATTAAACCTTTTTAGTATAGGCTAGTACTAAATATATTCCATTGAATGTGAGTCTTAGATATTGCGCATTGAGAAGAAATCACTTAGTTTCCAATGCAAAAAGCGAGCTCCTTCTACAAGTCACCGCTCTCAGTAACATGTACACGGTGACATCTCCCGTCGAAATAAAGCGGATCCTGTTTGCCGGGATCGTCATCGGGAAGCATGGTGGTGTTTGAGAAGCAGGTTGCAAAAACAAAGAATTCCACGAGAAACACATTTATTTTACGTTATAAGACTGACAAAATTCAGTCCTCTGCCCGGGATACAAAAATTGTTTTTACTTGATGGCACCCAGGCACTGCGCCGAACACTCATAGTGGCCATCTTGCGAACTATGCCACTCCACATGACAGTTAGCGACTGTTAAAATAAAAAAAATGGCGCATGCAAACGCCGCGTTTTAAGCAATGTTACGTACGTCCGATTATGTAGAAATAAGTAGAATTAAGATTAACAATATTTAGCTTCCAGGCACCCGGTAATGTAAGGTGGTCTGTCGAGCCTGAATAGAGAAACATTCATGGTTAAGGCTCGACGACCGCCGTACCGCGCAGGCACCGAAATAGAATGTAAATAAACTTGATAAATGGGGTACATGCGCTCTCAAAGTCGCGAGACGTGCATCTTTGAGCTCCCGAGCATTGACGCGTCGACCCACGCAGGATCCTTCCGGCGCGTGCTGAATCGGGGTGCGAACCGACCGCGCTGATTGGTCAGCGTTCCTCCCCAGGGCGCGCCTCCAGGAGAGATTGTAGTATAAATATAGGTTTCAAAACCAAAATAAAACAGAGCTGAAAATACTTTGGACTTTTTACTCTCCTTCCTGGACCTTTGGACTACACAGCGCTCCCGGCCTCCTACTCTACAACGGACTTCAACCAGGACGCAGAACTGGAAGCTGCCAACATCCCAGCCCAAGGAAGCCGACCGGAACACAGCTGCCTTACAACCAGCTGCAGGAAGACGGACTTCGGAGGCGAGGACCTGCGTAGCCGTAAGTAGAGCGAGTTATCAGTCGAGGACGACTGGTCGTCTACAAGCTACTTAGATCCAAAACATAGGCTGACATTTTTATATGTGCGTGTCAGAGAAAGAACAAAAAAAAGACAAAAAATATTGCATATCGAGGCTTTTCGGCACCAACCTGAAAACTTACCTACCCAGTTGTTATTAACGGAAATATCTGACCTCTCAATATTCTTACTACCTGAACTGGTTGCTTAATACTTTCATGGATATTTGATTATTACTTTGGTTACCTCTACTTTGATCCTGTGACAAGGTTCCACCAGCAGCAGAAGTCTCGCAACTTTTGTTAAAAACCAGAAAGTCTTCACAATCAGCTGACTAGGACGACAAGCTCCACCTGCAAATAAGTCCGATCAAAATAAAAAATGCCACACTTACGTCAAACCTCCAAACACTGAAACATATGCGTAAGTTCGCTTCACTTAGTCTTGTCTACAAGGATTGCTACTGTAATGATTGTAATAATAATGATGATGATAAACAGACGATAAGATAACATTTCTCAATATTTTTTAATTTGTAATATTAACAACAAAATATAAAATGACACTTCCGTTTCTAGAAGAGAGACATAACGTCCCCAGAATAGTCATCAAAACGCGAGGTTGAGGGATGAAGAGCAGATGAGCAACACAAAGACTTTCTATAGAAGGACATTGGGATATATTTAAGATAAATATTGACAAACTTTCGGTCCGAGGAGGAGCTTATGCTTTCAGGCCCCGGACGGAGCACAACTCGCTACTGGTCGCAGTCGGAGCACAACTCACGACTCCAGCAGCTGCGACAGTGCAGCGCCGTAACTAATGCAGTGACCATTTTTAGAATCAATGGCGCTCCAATGATAGACAGCCATGTGCATTACTTGTGATTCACCAATGCCAAGACCTGTCCAATAACCAATATGGCGACATATGCGTGTCCGACGAGTGAAAAAAAGACAGAAGATTGATATAGAGGTTTTTGACACCAGCCTGCAAGGGCTATATCGAGCTGATATCACAAGGTAGGAATTATTTTTATACTTAATATTCGAAATGGATCTCTAAGTGACGTAAAAATCGTTATATCGATAATATTTATTTACCCATTTCCAAGGCAATGTCAATCGGTGCATAACTTAAGCTCAACAGTTCATTGATTAAGGTCATCAGAAATGTTGGATCGTAGCTGTTGTTCACTTCACGAGCTGCAGCACACACAGTTCTATGAAGCTTGGAAAGGCAACAGATTTGCTCAGCAATTTCTTCACCGTGAAATTTACTTTCTCTATCAGCTCCTATTGATAAGGAAAAAATCAAACTTATTTTGCTTAACGAAATGTGCCCATGATTACGAAAGTGGTGTAAAGCACATTTCATTATTTCTGAGATTTTCAATTTCAATTTGTTTATTTTGCCTTTCAGAAACATTACAAATTATGTTAATTCAATTCATTTCTGAAGTACAATAAAAAAAAATAAAAAAATACAATATATACAAAAATAGATACTTATGATTAAGTACTATGAACAAAGCAATAAAGACAAGCAACAGAATGTCCCTATGCTTATCAGACAGACGAAGCCAACCAATTATCCCTCCAAAGAAACTCTTGGAGTTCTTGTCTGAATTGGGCCTCTCTTACGTGAAATATATCAACATCCGAGGCGATTTGGTTAACCAGTCTGATCCCTCTCCCAAGAGGCATAGTCTCTGGCAGGTTAGTGTTACTCTTAGGGAGAGCGAACAATCTATGCTTCCTTATTCTCAGATATCTATCGGGGACACACAAACAGATATTCATCAAAATTTCAGGATTCCCGAACACTCCACGCAACAGTCGGAAGAAATGCATACCTAAGCACATATCCCTTCTTGTCCTCAACTCAATGTACCCCAACATACCCTGTATGAAGTTAGTTGGATACAGCCACGGATAGTATCCATATACCCTCATGTAGAGAGATCTCAGAAATTTCTTCTGTACCCTCTCCAACATGAGGCTATATTTCAACTCATGGGGTGCCCAAATGATAGATCCGCTCTCGAGTATATTACGGACCAATGAGTTAAACAACACTACCGTACTACGTGTGTGCTCGAGAAAACCCTGCCATTTCGTAATACAAAACCCAGCATCTTAAGTGCCTTACCACACACAGCTTCAATGTGCGCATGGAACGTCAGTCTGCTCTCAAACTCTATACCAAGGTCTCTGATGGAGGACACTCGTGATATTCCTATGTTGTTCATAGAGTACCTAAGATACACAGTTTTCAAATTTCGAGTATAGGACAGAACGTTGCACTTAGCTAAATTAAACTTCAGCTTATTACGCTTACCCCAGTCGAATATATTATTTACATCCGACTGCAGAAGCATACAATCATCCAAGGTAATTATGTTCATGAATAGTTTCAAGTCGTCAGCAAATAACAAAAACATAGCATGATTAATGACATCAGCTATATCATTAATGAACAATGAAAACAGCAGTGGTCCCATGTTGGATCCTTGCGGGACTCCCGAATATGTATAAAAACTGTATGATCGATAAATGCCATAAGTAAAAAACTGTTGTGTGCCTCTAAAATAACTCCCAAGCAAAGTTAAAAGGCCATGAAAAAAAAAAAGATATAGGTTTGTGTCTTGATGTTGGTTGGAAGCCAATAAAAGTGACAACTTCGTGTTGCTTAAAATGCTTTAATAAGATGATGATGATAATATTAATTCACAACAATTTGAACTGAAATAAATGAATATATATATTTTTTTTTTATTGACAGAAAAATAACACGGCATTATTGTTTCAAAATCAAACATCTAAAAAACATTTCGCATCAATCAACACTAGCACTGCATCTAAAGCAATATTATACTAAATATGTCAATCCCACGCCACACACAAGATCTTATCTTTAAGTGGTGTGGTAAGCGAATCTAAAAAAAAAAAAAATTGGAATGTAAATTACTGTGTAAAAAATGTATCTTTTTATATTTGATTAAATAAAAAAAATTAAAAATCTTCACTCGAGTTGGTTTCAACCACTGTTCACTGCGATTCTTTCGTCTTACACGTATCCAGGGTTGAAGAATGGTCCTTTCAGGCCACACTTCAGGCTCCATGAGAGACTCCAGTGAAGTCGCGATGACCCCGACTTTGAAAGAAGTTGACAGCATCCGTCTGCTGACAATCCTGCTGATGGTCATCCAAGAAGCATTGAATGGAGCGGTCACTGTCAAAAAGCTCTGCAAGTCATCAGCTGTTGTATCCGGGTGAAGACCCTTGGCGTGAAGATATGCCATCTTCACTCCGGCAACCTTCTTCGAAGGAGCTGCAGAACCGCAAATCACCGTGCTGAATGCCTTTCCCCATCAGAAGAGGTGCGAGCCTTGCTCAGAACAACAAGGGCTCCCTCGGAGGCCTCGCTCGAAGCGGCTTCACTGACGGCAGGCTCGGAGTCTCTGCTGTCACGGTTAAGTGACAGCGACACAGGAATGGTGACAGCTTTAGCGTAGGTAGCCGGAATTGTTTTGCACGCTTGAGGCAAGCGCCTTCTACGGGCAGACGGGAGACTTGCTGGGTTCAGTGGAAGCGTCCACACCAACGGATGTCAGTGCATCTACCTTTCCGCATCCAACAGCCTTTAAGAGCCGTTCCAGCAGCAATCGGTGTTCGTCTAAGCGACGATGTATTTGTGCTATTTTGCAATTGCAACTGGGAGCCATCCTGTAGGTAGGATGACAAGACAAGTCCGCCAGGTTTGAGTGTCGAGCGACGAATTGATGTATGATCTGGACTTTACCCGCCTCACACCCCCATCACAACGGAGGACAGTTAAGTCTCCTCCAAGTGGCCACAAAGTCTGCATGTCCGATAGAGGCGATTCCCTCGAACTGGATCGAAAAGAATTCCTCTTTCTAACAAAAAGAACTGACAGTCCATAATATGTACTCTTAAGTCTGTAAGAGACGCCCACAGTGGCAACTAGAGTTTGAAACTAAAGTAAATGAGTATAATCTGTGAGCTTTAAATAGTAATAATAAAAATACACTCTTCTTCGTAGTATCAATCCGGTGGATTGGTTTGCAGCAACAGAATCTTGTGTCTCGATCTCCATTCCTCTCGGTCCTCCGCAACCCTCTTCAGCACAGCATAAGAGCTACTAGTATGCGACTCTTGACTTCTCTTTTTGTTCATAAAATACATTAAGTTTATATTAATAACAGTAAAGAAAAAATACCATCAGTTGTTCCCGAGACATCAATGTTTGTAGAGTAATTTCTTGGTCTTACTTCTCCAGGACGAACCTCATTTATGAAAATCGGCATGTTTTTGGTGATGACTTTTTTCCCTGAAAAATAAAACACTGCACGGAGTTTTGATCTAAAATATATGTGAATGATTCTTAATCATAGACATTCATTACTGCAGCTCTCATCAGTTAGGATATTTTTAAATTTGAAAAAAAATACTTTTGAATATATATTGTGCTCTTGTTAAAATTTGCTTATCTCTAACTCGGCGACAATAGAGCATTGGTAGCGCGGTTCTCGTTGGATCACCGTAAGCAACATTTAACGTGGATCACAACTAGAACCATTGTCTGTTGCTAAAAGCGTGTCGCTGGTAGTTTATTTCCAGTTTAAATTTGTATGCAACCCTTGTAAAAACCACCTTTAGAATAAATACGAGTATATTAATGTTTAAAGTAACTTTAGTAGAAATGTTAATAACAACATGTTTACCTTTATTGCATATCTTTTGTCCAGTAGAAGCCAATATGCTATTTAACCGCCGTAATCGCAGGTATATTTGATGACCCATAAAAGAAAAATGTATTTCCAATATCACATATGCGTAGTATTGCAGATAGAACACCAAGTTGGTTGTCATCCAATTTTCTTAAATAGAAATAAAAAAATATTGTCTCTTATTTTTTTATTTTTAAGTTTAATAGTTAAGTGTTCGTAAGACATGGCGCTTGCAGGCACCATTTTGTTTTTTTGACAGGTTACTACCTGTCATGTGGGCGTAATTAGTTGCATATATGGGCGCTAGGTTAACACGTTCACTGCTAAGAACGCGCCTGGCGCGTTCTCCTCACGTTTGTCTCTCTCCCACAACAGTCTGTTGACTGCGCCTTATTGTTCACATAAAGATACATTCACACCACACTATTATATATTATTGTGCGAGTAAATACAGGATACTACCATCTATATATCTTCTTACGACTCAATTGTTAATACACCATATAAACACCAATAACACACAAAATTAAATATGTTAACTAACAATGATTTGAATGATTTAATCGTTAGCTAGTCTAATTCATGCACGGCAGAAGTTCTGGCAAAATCAATGTCAGAGAACAGTAGGATTACACGACATAAAGAAATAATTAAAAAAAAATAAAAAATAAACACATTCAATGTGTGGTAAGGTCTTGTATTATATATGGGAACTTAACACGTTTACTGCTAAGACCCGTTCTCCTCACAGCTTCTATTGACTACGCCTTATTGTTCACAACAAGCTATATTCCCACCACATTACATATTATTTAACACAGGATACTACCAATATATTTTTACGACTCGCTTGCTTATCCGCTGTTAAAAAACATCACCTATTCAATTCTCCAGATTTTTCTATTTTCCCGGGATTTTCATTCATTGAAATAATTAAAATAAATTAAGTTTCGTAAAAATAACCCAACTAATGCATTTCACCAATAATATAATGGAGAAAATTTCGGCTCATGATAAGGTTTTATCGATACGAGAATCTCTAGTTTTATGGAGAGGGCGACTAAAAATGCTTAAATAGATGAAGAGCAAAAAAGCCAAATGTGCCATGAAGCTTTATATGTTGGGTCAATCAAGTCAAGGAACATGCAAGAGCAAGAGAAACAACTATAACAGCCGAGTGACGAGGCAATAATGAGCTTTGTTGCCATGCACGCGTATAGCTCGTGCGCGTTAGGTGCGTTCGAACGCGGATCAGAACGCAGCTTTACTTATATCGCTGACCGTATTTTACGCTGTACGCGAAAACATCTGTTTTCTCCCTCGCACATTCACATTTGCAATCCTACAGAGAGAGAGACAACTCGCACACGTGCGCTCATAGGTAAAGAGATCAAAGAAACATAGGACCTCCACTTGTCACTTGGTCTATAAACTATATCTTAGTATCAAATCAGCAGTCTATATTGACGTTATTCTTACAATATATTGATGTACTTTAACAGCAAGCGACCAATCAAGCAGCAGTTCAGGAGGGTCCTTCCAAAAAATAGCAGAAACTTCCAGGCAACAAAATAGAACACGTTCTCATGGATGATGTACTCAACTAGAGAATATCTCACAGTCTGCTGCAGTTCGTCAAGATTACATGAACAAACGTGACACGAAGATAGGCCAAATCTATTATTATTATTATAAAATTGGCAAACGGCGCGTTAGCCGACGCTCTGCAACATAGACTGACTACATCAGAAGAATAGCGCAGGTAGCCTGGATGCGGAGGGTCGAAAAGTATGGAAACTCATGCAGATGGCACTATACTACTCTCAACAGTGGACGAACACAGGCTGATGATGATGAGGGAACTTGCATACCTAAGCCGTACATAAGCATGTTGTTGACAAAGACGCCCGCGTACAAAGTTAGAGATGTTAGAATTATCACAATCGCCAACCATAGGCGCTTGCTTGTGGACTTCTGAGTATATAGAGGCTCCAGACTGAGACATTTATCCACCTGAAATGTATAAAGCTTTAATTGTTATGTCAAGTTAGTTAAATACTCGAACACGATACAGCCAATCTTCTTCTTTACTTTACACAGAACGGTCCCTTCTACATTGTTTTTTAATTTTTTTATTGCGTTAGTCCCCTGAAACCGATTGCCTTGCACCTGTGCTGTTTAGGAGCACTTTTTATATTAACAAGGGGAAAACCGATGAATGGTGATAGTGGTTCTGAAGTTTCATCTGTGGATTCTATGACGCTTACCATTCTACATATGGATAAACGCTTCATATTCACTGTTGATCCGCCAACGTCATAGACTACAGTCTGAAATTCACGCATCATCCTTATTATAACAGGAATTCACTATGAATGGGTGATCTTTACGGGACGACTTTCGTCTACTGCTAATTTTGATTAATAGGCGATGACTGGCATTTTTCGGTGAGGATCAAATTCAAGCATTTAAAAAAAAGGTTATAGAGCTCAGAAATCGTTTTCTTTTATAATCTCCGTCGAAGGTTGAATTCACGACCTTCGGCTTGCCAAGCAAACGCTTTAACCACTAAGTAGAGTTTTCAGACATTCTCGCTATATAAGTAACGGGTTTTGGTGAGGGCCAAAAGTGGGTGTAAAAGTAACAGAATTGGACGTTTTTCTTAGAAAATTTGAACTTTTTGACTTCTTCTGCTTCACTGCGTATGTGTATAGAAAAAGCGTGGTAGTTAGACTCTGTGGAGATGAGGTTGACGTATCCAACCGACCCAGGTTTCTATTGGATTACGCTAAAGAGCCTTTCTTTACTTTTCTCTAATATTGCGCAACGCCACAGAATATGTTCAGCGTGCTTCTTGAACAATAGCATAGGCTATATCGGCAAGGCAAAAACTTGAAAAGCTTAGCCTTAAAATTACTATGATTGGGGGGATATATCTAATATTTTGCATACTTACTGAAACCAGTGATCTCAGCACGCGCACGTCAGTCTTTGATCGTGCAGGAGCACTGAGCACGCCGATGGCCGATGCAGTAGTTGCGATTAGATAGTAGACACAGTCAAGAGGTAAGAATTTTCTGATTTGATTATTGCTATCAGCCAAATTTTCTGCCATCACATACAAGTTCCAGATCACTGCAGAAAAATATGATCGCTAAATATGATGTAAAAAAGTATTTAATTCTGTTTTAGCGATCGATTCTACATTTGGGTACAGGTATAGATCCTTGTGGATTTCCTGATTGAATAAAGTATGACACCCGTATGCAAAGACAATTATTAATATTTAAAGTAAGCCGAGGGCTGGGGCTCCTTCACGGTGGTCATTTTAAAGCAGAGTAGCTATTATAGGTTGGTTACCTAAAGTAATGTCGTCGTAGTTATAAGTAACTAGCGTGTACCTGGCATGCGTTGCAATGCCACTCAAAAAAAACCTTACGTAAGTACCTACTTCAAATACCTACAGGACAGATTTGCGCCATTTTTGTTTTCGGCGTTGCCATGGTTACGATGTTTTAAAATGGACGTTCTGTATTACAATAGTCTTGTATAAACACATGTTTTACGTAAATATTTAATTATTTTTTATTTACAAATGAAATTTTGAGTAGTCTATCTTCTTTTTGCTAGTTTAAGCAATAATTTCACAAAGTTTTATCGCAGTCGGATTAATGGTGTAGAAATGCATAAAGAACATACATACAGACAGACATTCATTTTTTTTTTATATAGATAATAATCAATGAGATAATTCTATTAAGTTGGTTACATTAAGGAATGTCTCTGCATGCGGCTGATAAGTTGGTTACCTTAAGGAATGTCGCTGTTTACGGGTATTAGTTTGAAAAATAATTTAGTTTTAATTTAAAAAATGTAGGAATAATTTTCTATTATAAATTTAATTGTTATCAATATCTCATATCTTTTAATGAGTATTATTTCTTGGCCGGTAAAACAACTAAGTTTTTTTTTCATTCAACTAGTAACCTCATATAATGTAAATTATAGACGGCAGGAATGTTTTTACTTCACTAATATTTATTTTCACAAAAACATAGGACATAATACTTAAAAAACGTGTGGCCCGAGAAATGAACCTTGAGGGCATCTTATTTTATTAGAGACTTACTCAAGATGATGCCGACTACGTAGTTAGCAGCGCAATAAGCAGGCGATGTGGAAACAAACCAGAAAACTT
>JAGTXR010000488.1:0-60886 GCA_022606575.1 Glossosoma conforme
AAACTTCTTCAGTGATCGAAGCATCATCACTGTCGTAGATGGCTTTTCTTCTTCCTGCCATAAAATCAACTCAGGAATTCCACAGGGCTCTGTGCTGTCGCCCACTATTTTCCTTCTGCATGTGAATGATTTGCTTCAATGCGCAAACATTCACTGTTATGCCAACGACAGCACTGTCCATGAGAGTATAATCTTCCATAAACCTCCGAAAAATTCGGAACTATCTGCTGCTAGGGAATCTCTGGTGGAGAAGATGAACGTGTCTCTGAAAGGGTTTCACGATGTTCGCCCCATCGTGAAACCTCAACCTCGTCAGTTTCAACATTTCAAAAACCCAATCATGTACTTTCTCCACCAAGAAGACTGCTATGGATCCTGTATCTTTCAACGGTTGTTCTCTTCCGAAAGCAAGCTCCATCAACATGCTTGGATTATCAATATCGAATAATGTCAAATATTACCAAATATAGTCAATTAAGTATAAAGCCGGTCTCGCCTCCAAAAAACTAGGTGTATTATAAAGATCACGTCGGTATTTCAACGATAAACAACTTCTTCTTCTATATAAAGGACAAATCCGACCTATCCTTGAATACGGCAGTCACCTTTGGATTGGAGCCCCAAAATACCTTCTAAACTTAATTGACTCAGTTCAAAGAAGAGCAATTCGTTTGATAAACAATGACACCCTTACGTCTAATCTACAATCAATGGAACACAGACGTAAGGTTGGTTCTCTTAGTCTTTTCTAACGTTATTACCACGGTCGCTGCTCTTCGGAACTTAAAGAACTAATTCCTCCTGCACCCACTCACAGCCGACAAACTCGTCTTACACTTGCCGAACATCCATACACAGTTAATATATGTCGACCAAGAACTGGCAGCTTCCAAAGTTCCTTCCTTAATGCCACCGGTAAGCTATGGAATGCTCTTCCAGCGTCTGTGTTTCCTCCTTCCTACAATCTGGATCTCTTCAAGAAACAGATAAATATACACTTGCAATCTCCCCAACCCACACACAAACACGAACACAACACACGTTTCCTGCATGCAGCGTCCAGCCTCCCTGGCTGAGCGTCATAGAGTGCATTGGTCTTGACCGGTTGTGCTCTCCTGCATGCGTTTACATAAAAAAAAAAGTCGAAAACGAAAACTGTAGTTTACGTTACACTATGCCCCGGAAGAGCAGCATTCGATATACATGTCTTTGTTTATTTTACGATTGTAGTATATATAATAGATTATGGAGCCTTGTCTATTAATTTATTCTGTAATTCCTCTTAAAGTTATAGTTACTCAGTATTGTAACAAGTATTTAGTTTTAAAACACATTGTGTAGATGCATTAGTTTTGGTGAGATATCAAGTTACGCAACCGTATAGAAAGATGAGGATATTACTGTATACACGGAATATTGTTTTGATCGAGTACAGTTGTGAGTTCTATGATATTAATTATAAACAAATGCCTTTTATACAGGAAAGTTAAAAGCAAAATTAATTAAAACATTTTTTTTAGATGAATAATCATTAGAAAAAAAAAACAAAAAAACACTTTAGCAAACTATAATTATTTATAGTGTTTGAAGAAGAAAACCTTTTCATACGTTAATTCAAATGACATTACGTGAAACGTATTTAAAGTACATAAAAGAATTTGAGTGAAAACTTTTTTTACATAATTGATTTTCGAAGCGCGTGTTTACTTTAAAAGATCTTCACTTATATTGTCACTGAAAGAACGATGAAAAGCCTCTAATTTATTAACGTATATTCATAACGCGTAATAAGTAACGTGAATGAAAAATTATAAATTCAACGAAGAGTTTATTTATATGAAAATTATAATCACATTATAAATAACAACCGTCTTCTTTAGAAAGCTTTTAGTGAGCGGAAAGATTTTGCCAATTTCTTTACATTTTTTTTCTATGGTTCGTCTGGGGTCAGTCAATTTATTTAAAGTGCCTTATTTTTGCTCAACTTGTACGGCATCTTTCTAAATTTGATTCTTAAGAACCGTAAAAAATAGCTTATTAATAGTTTATTGATGTAGTCGCTTCTTAAAAGAGAAAGAAAGCTATTTTAATATTTTATTTTTAGAGTATACGAGTAAATCAGATACAAAATAAAAGATTCTTTAGAATTTATTCCACATATATTTTTTTTGACGACATGTTTCAGCCAGGTCGGATGGCCATTTTCAAGTCAACGAGTATACGAGTATCATTTAATTTACTTGTTAAAGTATATGCGATGGTTATAATAACGTTTCTATTTATTTATTTAGTATCTTATTCAACGTTTTGGCAGTAAATTAAATGAATTGGCAGGCAATTAAATAAACTGGCTGTAGGTCAAATAAATTGGCAAAATCCAATGCGTCAGTACGAATGTGGTCAGTTTTAAATTAAAACATTACTAATACATTTAATACTGTCAGTAAATAATGTACAATAATGAGTTTTTTAAACGTAAATAGCTAGTTTTAGCTCGACAGCTAGTGAGTAGATAGTCGTAACATGCATATTTATGTCCAGGAATATGTAATAATAAGCATATATTGTGAAATGGAAACTTAACCTAACTTAACCTAATCTAACCTATTCTAATCTAACCTTAACTAATCTAACCTATTATTGATTACCATTTATGAAATATTTGATGAGAATTTATTATTTTTCTACTGCCAATTTATAATTTTTACCGTCATTTTTATGTAATTATTACTGACCATTTTATTACATTCTTAAATGCTTTAAATTAATTAAAATGCTGGCAAAATAAATTATTTTGTATTAAATAAGGAGAGAAATATATTTACTTATGTCTAATAACAAGACTTTAAACGAATATAATAAAATAATATATCGGGAACGTTAGTTAACTTTGTGGGGAATGATGAAGTTAGAAAACTAATTTTTAAATTTAAACATTAAATTCAATAGTTGGTAAGTGGACTCAAGTCCTGGCTGGGGTAGGCTTACAAGTGTTGTAACAGATCAAACATAATCATAAAAAAATCAAAATATACCTCGGATACAACAGTCTACGTCTCTTTGAATTCTCGAGCTTCTGACCTGGAGGTCATCGGGAAAAATATATATTTTGTTCCCAGGTGAATTTTTGGGTGTAGAAATGTATTGAGACGAAGCATGGACTATTGCAACTGACAGAAACTGAGTGAAGAAAATTTATGGTGATTATATGTTCCAGGTATGGAACGTAAATAAAAAGTAAAAAATTGTTATCAGATTAAGTCTGTGAAAATAAGAGAAAGAGAATCAAGGAATAAGGGCACCTGGTAAGAACCATCTCAAGAGGTGAGCCCGATGGATCAGTCACATCATGCGCCACGATGGTCTTCTTCACGACATTGTTGAAGGAATGGTTGAGGGTAGAAACTGCAGAGGGCGCCCTAGACGGGAGTATTTGCAGCAAGTGTTCGAGGACATGAGTTGGAGCTCTTATGCTGAACTAAAGAGGATTGCAGAGGAGATATTTGTTTGTGTGCCCTAACTACTTAACGTAGTCTTCCTATATGACTGTCCATTGCACATAAGTGTTTTTTTATATTTTTGTGTCGCATGTCATCTGGCAAGAAAATCCCTGATGGCAAAAATATTTTCAATTTACCATACTCGTATGTGCATTCAAATCAATGCCTAGAAGTGTCAGTTTGTGTTTGTTCACATATGCATCTCAGTTATTATTTTGTATCTATCAAGCGGGCTTGATGTAAGCCCGTTTGCCTGCTTTTTGGCGCATTTTCAACATATTCCTTTCCTATCGGCTGTTGTCACTTATAGTTATATGCAATAGCTTTAAATGTGTGATAATTCTTTCGGTTGGCTTTAATAAAGCAGTTTTTCTTATACCTTCAAATTTCAGCGTTATTCTAAGGAACTAAAGACTTACGAGAATATTCAGTTTTATCGTACAATTTGGTAGTAGTTTTTTATTCAACAATTTTTTTTTTTTATTTAATCAAATATAAAAAGATACATTTTTTACACAGTAATTTACATTCCAAACTTTTTTTTTTTTCTTTCTTTTTAAATTCGCTTACCACACCACTTAAAGATAAGATCTTGTGTGTGGCGTGGGATTCATCTATGTTATTTTACAGTTATATATTTATACAGAATTTTACATATACACATTTATACATTGACATAATATTGATATAATACTAACATTATATAATTAAAAATTTAATTACTATATATAGAATTAAATCTAAAGTATAAATAAATTAATGATACATTTTTAGCACATTTCATTATTTCAATTTGTTATGCAGTGACGTCATTTTATCAATAATATTGTTGCATGTGAAGTCATTTATTTTTATTTAGTTTTTTGATTTATTCAATAGTTTGTAAGTATTTATATTGAAATGATATATGATATATAATGTAGATTTTTTATTTATCGCAAAAAAATATATTCAGCCAAAATCAATTCGACTATATGCTATTTTCATCATTTTATCTCTTACCATGCAAAGGTGGTTATTGGCATTATGGTTAGTAGGTGTGTTTGTTTTGTGGATTTTATTTGAATTAGTGCAGTTGTTACAAACTGGAGTCTCCTTGCTCTTACAATTTGTGTGATTGTGGCTACCTGCACAGTACAAGCAGATGGGAGGTTTGGTCTTGGCCAGACATCTTGCTGCTGTGTGTCCAAACTTCTGGCAGTGGAAACACTGCATTAGTGGATTGCAGTCCTCTTTGTTCACTCGGCTGTATCCAATGTTAATTTTTTTTTCTCAATTAGTTGTCTTCTTATGGTAGGCGTTACTTGAATAATAAAATTAGTGGTATCCCACTCTTTTCCATCATTGTTTTTTTTTATCTTTATTTCTTTTATCAATTTTATTTTTGTCGCGTCCTCTTCGTTCAGTCCATTTTGGTTCACGATGTTACTTATTAGATCACTCTCACTCATGTTTTTTTGTAGCCTCTTTATAATTAGGTTAGGTAGTTTTTTTTTATTTCCTCAGCTGTAACTTCGTCACCAATTTTATTGTTAATTTCTGTACAAAGTAAGTTTGCTTCCTCTTTTGTTGCACAGATGATAAGGTTTTTCTGTTCACCGATTTTTTTAAAGCTTATGATACCCATTTTCATTTTATTTAGGTTTTTTTTTTTTGTAATATTATTTTTTATTGTTTCGGCACTTGCACTTTTTTTTGATTCGATAATAATTGGGTGTTTTGTGTCTTGTATTGTAGTTTGTTTTATAGTTTGTTGAATCTTTTGCTGCACTTCTTGTAATTGTTGCATATGATAACTGGGTCTTTGTCAGTTCTTCTATTTTTTTTGTGTGTTGCTTATTGTTCTGTATTATTTCATTTTGTAGTTCTATTATTCGTCGTTGGTAATTTATTTTTTCGGTTTTTGTCGCCTCCTCAATCTCGTTCAAATTTCTCTCAATTTGGCTTTTAATTTTGTTGTCTTTTACAGAACTGATTTTACTGATCAGTTCCTTTAAATCTTTAAACAATTCCTCCGTCTCCATGGTTCCAACCACCCAGATGGGTGCGTACACTTATGAAACTTTTTTTATAAATTTTGCTATATATTATTGTTACACGAATAAACACTCTTCCGAACTACCGGAGCCAATCACTTATACGTCCGCTCTCTGCGGAAGTCGAGCTTGTATATTATATTTGTCGAGCAATTCACTATGTATATATAAATACACATGATGAAATTTATACTTTTATTATTTTGGAATGCTGTAGTTAAATCACTTAACCCTTTCGTATCGGTTGTCGGTATTTTCCGTCATAAGATTCCCCGATCGTTGACATCGGTTAACGTGATATATCGTTTTGCTACTTTCTTAGAATAGTTTTTTATGCATTATCTGATAGCTTAATTGATATGTAAAAATATACCGGATAAGTACATTTATGCTTCAAATACTAGTTTTATAATTGACAGTATAATTTGTATTCAAGCCGAGCCGTAATGAAAGGGTTAAAACTGGTAACATCAAGTTGGGCAGAAAATACACATACCAGGATAAGCTATTCTACGATTATTTTAAAATTATTATAGAAGTTAAGTTTTATAATGGATTTCAGTTATTACCCATCATAACTTGCTGTATAAAGACAAATAGTATAATAAAATAAAAATATAATTTTATTTAGACAAATATATTATTACGTATTATCAAGCTATAGGGATTTAAATGTTTTATTTTCTGTTCATTCGGAACAAACATACAATAATCTATTAAATAAAGCTTAGCGCTAGTGTGTTAGTTAAGTCTCAGGGTGTAGTTACTTCGTTTATCCTTAGTTAGGTATGCCAAGGAGGCTCCACTATTAAGTGCTTTGGGAGAATGGACTCCAATAAAATTTCATCAGACTTGTGTGTTCAGAAAACCAAACAGCCCGCAACTTTTACGAATAATTTGAAGTTATTAAAGGAATTATAATTACCAATTTAAAGTAATCGAAAAACTTCTTATATAACGAATTCTGAAAATCTTTTAACTACAAAAATAAAACCAAATTAATTTTGACTGCGTGGATGATTTCGTTAAAATGATACATAAATAAAATTTCTCCGTTTTCGTCACCGGAAACACTTTTTTTTCTCCCATATTCGTTCCACATCTAGAACATATGGTTAACACATATTGCCGCCACTTAGTTATATCAGTTGTCAGTGTCGATTCCTTGTTCTAGAACCGGCTACACAACCGTCTATTTTTTTATGTAAACACATAAAGCAGAATACCAACAGATAGTGATAGTAGTTCTGGAGTCTTATCTGTAGAATTCTATGACGCTTACCATGCTGCATATGGCTAAACGCTGCATGTGGAGTGTTGATCCGCCAACGCCATAGACTACAGCCCGAGATCGCACGCATCATATTTCATTATTACAGGAATTAACTATGAATGGGTGGTCTTCACGGGACGACCTTTGTCTACCACGTATTTTGATTAATAGGCAATGATTGTCATTTTACGGGTGAGGGATCAAATTCACACCAACCGGCGGTATTTTAGAGCTCATAAATCGATTAAAAATATATATTTTTTGTAATCTCTGTCGGGGATTGAACCCACGACGTTTGGTTTGCAAAGCAAACGTTTTGACCATTGAGCTATACCCGCCGGTAATTCCATTTTAGCGTAAAACGCGTTTATATACTCGTAGATTGTGATGAAAGTAAAAGTGAATTATGCACAAAATAAATAATATAAAATATTTTTGAAAATTTAGACACCTACTTTATAATAGAAAATATAATTTTTTACACAAAATGTAATATATTTCCACGTAAGCATTATTTGACAAAAAATGCGTCAAAGCTTCGTTTTTTTCTGACCTATTCTGACCATGTCGGTGCCATTATTTCATAACAATTTACTTTCCACGTAATATTTACAATACCGCCTTATTAGTTCCATCTCGAATAAGAACCGGAGTTGGTAGAACAAAAGACAACCTCGAGCGGTGGTGAATGCTTCGGCAGGGATAGTCACTATTGTGCGACTGTGGAGACCTGCAGACCGCCTCACACCTAAGACCCTGCTCCGTATGTCCAGCAAGTTGCACGTCTCAGGACCTAATGCTGGGCAACACACGAGCTATCAATGTTACCAGATACTGGGCAAAAATAATTTGACGTCGCTGACACGAAGAAGAGGAAGAAAAAGTTCCATCTCAAGAAAAAGTCGAGATTAGAAGTTGTTTAAATTTAAGAAATCTTACTTTGTCTCTGATTGTTAGTCCTGAAATGTGTCAAAGAGTTTATAGTTATTATAATAAATGAAAATAATATTCGCTTGAATTTGTATTTTGTGAAAATAAGCGAGAAATCCGTATCGTTGCCGATTTGCTTCTGTTCGATATATTTTTGAACGTCTGTTCGCAAGTCGATTTCTGCCTTTATTCGGGGATGTAATATAACAATATGTACATAATATTGTCGGATGCCTCGGGAATAAGTTACTCAAACGGATATTGAATCAAGCTTCAAAATGTGCGAGTATATTTGTGCTCTACCCCTCTTTCTTCTTGTTCCGCTCCTTGACATCTTTTTTCTCTTCTGAACTGTATAAAATATATTTCTTAAGATGCGTCGAGGGTCCAACAGAGAGTGATATCAATACTAGAAGTCTCGTGTTCGATATCCTACAAAACATATCATCAGCCTGAATAGGTCCGCTGTTGAACGTAAACCTCCCGCATGAGTCTCCATCCTCTTCGACCCTTCGCCTTCCGCATCCAGGTCACTCCCGCTATTCTTCTTATGTCGGCATTCCATCTTGCAGGGGGTCGGCCAATGCTTCGTTTGCCAGTTCTTGGGAGCCATTCCAATACTTTTCTTTCCCATCGACCGTCGTCTCTTCGACAAATAAATATAATAAAGATCTGACGAAACATATAAATTCTTACAATTGATGTTATAATGAATTCTACGGTGTAAAAATTACCAACACCCTTACTAATACATATTTCGTTACAAATTGAGTTGCCATGGTCTTCGTTTTATTTAAGTTCAACCTCTTGAAGCTCCATCGAGTATATTATTTGCCAGTGGGTATAGCTCAATGGTCAAAGCGTTTGCTTTGCAAGCCAAGGGTCGTGAGTTCGATCCCCGACGGAGATTAAAAAAAATGATTTTTAATCGATTTCTGAGCACTAAAATACTCCGGTTTGTGCGAATTTGATCCCTCACGCGTAAAATGCCTGTCATAGCATATTAAGTAAAATTGGTGATAGACGAAAGAGCACGAAACAACGATTTCATTTCTGAAAACTATAATTGCTCAATGTTCCTGATTCAAGTTCAGAATACGTAAATTAACATTTTATATTGAATATTTTCAATTTATTTCAATGTGTTCGAGTGTAAACATCATACAAGTAAAAATATTAAGTAAATAACAAAACATAAATATTTAAATTTGTAAATGTAATCTTGTTAATGCATTAGTCGTAATATATATAATTTTGTGTCGTCAAATAACGATCGTTGATATGTAATCATTTTGCCCTGAAATGCAAACCGTTTTAATTAATTTTGTTTATTTAATTACATAAAATAAACAGTATGTAAAAGCTTTAATGTTCCCCGTTCATGCGAGTGTATTTACTTGCCTCTAGTAACCTATTGACCGAAGTTGACTAAAAATACAGATTGTGTATTTTGTTATTATATGTGCTCGTACTATAATATATTTAAAGGCAAATTCGTTAGAATAAATATATCCCTTTCATTAAGGCTCGGCTTGAATACAAATTATACTGTCAATTATAAAACTAGTATTTGAAGAATAAATGTACTCATCTGGTATTTTTCATGTATAACATTGGTTCTTGTATTTTTTAGCTATCAGATGATGCATAAAACACTATTCTAAGAAAGTAGCAAAACGATATATCACGTCAACCAATATCAATGGTCGGGGAATCATATGACGGCATATGCCGATTACCGATGCGAAAGGGTTAAATCCAAATATACAATAATAAATTTGTTTTTAATTTTAATTTTGTTGGAGCGTATATAAACTTTTTTTTCAATGTTTTCAGCATTCGTTTTGAGATCCATTATAAATAATAAATATTCATTTATTTACTTTGTTTTTAGTTGTTTATTGACAAATGATAGATTGAGGAAGGCTACGAGTTAGTCAAAACTGAAGTTTCCAAAGCAAAGAACATATGTTATGTGATCCATGTAAAAACAAGGTAAATAAATAAGTATTTATGATTCATAAAATATACATAATAATTTATGTTATTGAATTGTCATATGCTTCAATGTTGGTAGTAAAATAACTCGTTTTGTTATTTAAAAACAAACTCTATTTATGTTTTTATACAAGCTTAATTTTTTACAACTTTTTTCTGGCAATTTGTAATATTTTTCTAGTGCAAAATTTGTTTAAAAATGTAACAATGAAACTACAACGTATTAAAATTGTATTTTTGGTTTAAATGCGTCGGACATAAACCTGCCTCTGAGTTTACACTTTCCTAGAAGACAGTCGGGAATATACATTAAATGTACTCGGCGAAGCTTCGAGAAGCAGATCTGACATATGTGATGGATGACAGATAGACGATTTAGGCACTAGAAATTGTTATAATTTATACTGTCAGGGTTTTTTAATACAAAATCATTATACTATGAAATCATTAAAAATTATAGACAAAATATTGGAAAGTGTAAGTTTTATTTAATGATATGTTTATTAACTTTCATGAAATACGTATGAATTCGTGAGCCAATCCTAAACAAATCTTTAAGTACTTGGGTACTAAGCAAAACCACCTCAAAAGAAGGTTGCTCCAGTATGCTTTTACATAAAAAAGACCCTAAATACATTAGAAAAGGAAATGAATGCAAAGAGGGCCTACAGTAGGGGCTCGAAAATCTATAAGAGATACTTGGCCTAGCCGTTAACTCTTCATAGAGGAAAGGGGAAAATCGGATAGAAGCCAGTAGTTGATCTATCACCCACTTACCAAATAATAATGCTTTAAGTGAACAGTAAATCTGAAATTGTGGGCCACTTCAACTGATGTAAAAGGAATATAGGTGATGAATTATTTTCAAAAGCACGTGTCGACAAGCACATTAATGTTTGATTTTAGTGATTACAGATGTATAATTTATTGGGTTTTTTTTGTTTTGATGCGCAAAAAGTTACCGTTTATTTGGCATATTTATCTTCTCCTATGTTCAAAGGGGATAATAATCATTTAACCAAGGAACAATGTATATGTATATCTGCTTTTGAAAACAGGTGTCTGAGTTGAATATTATGGACATAATGGTTTGATTTGTGCTTGTTGTGGCAAGAGACAAAGGTGGTGCTGAATAGAACATGGTCTTTAGATGCTGCAAAAATTAAACATGTGATAGAGATAATTGAGAGATTCTTTTATAGATGGTAGCCATCTAGGAAGTCTAACAAGTACGATGTGCACAATTTAGTAGAGTTTTGGGAAGATATGTTATAAGCTGTTCACGGCAGAAGATATAATATAATAGCAGAAATTTGTGGTGACTATGTACTCTTTGATAAGCAAATCACCTGAAAATATGCCACGGATACTACAGCAGTTATCTTTATCATATTAAAAAATCCCTTGGTCGGATCAGGGTGAACAGATGTTTTGGGACAAGGCATGCGTAATTGCAACACAATTGAGTGGCGTCAATTTGTGGTTAAAATATAGTTCATATAAGGGTCGAAAATTCGAAGAAAAAAAATCTAGAAATACAAAGCATAAATTAGTCGTTGCTCCCCCAAAATTGTGATTTGTTAATTAAGTGATATATTTACTTGTAGTCGTCAGAAATTTGAAATATTTTTTTCTAAGGACCTGGCAGATGACGTTACTGGCGTTATTTCTGTAGTTGGCATATGCAAGCTTATAGGGTAGAAAATCCAAACGATTAATGTAAAAAAATATATATCTTTTTATACTATTGAATTGTAACACATATTTAGTAACAAAAGCTTCGAAAATGAATTGAAATTTAAAACAATGTATTTTTGAGTATTTGTATTATCTCGTATTTATTGAGAATGACTGTTTCGATGTCATCGCTTTACGACGTGTCTTGTCAACAAATCTCGAATCTCTGCAGTGGATATGTGAACAGAGGGATGCGCTCTCATAAATAATAAATTTTCTGTTCAATAAGAATCTGTTCCAGAAACGAAATTCCAGCAAACATTCTCTATGATTTCGCTCCACGTCCGCTGCTGTTTGAGCGAATAAAACATTTCAATATTAAACATCACCAGTATCAATAACTCAATAAATGTCATACACGCTTCAAAGCGTTTGTTCCTGCATGTCATAAATTCTATGAAAGGGAACAAAACAAGATGAAATGTTTTGAATTTTGCTTGAAAATATTTTCGTTCGAATCTCATTCACGATTATATTTTAACAATAATATTTTTTTAAAATATTTATTACCTTCAGAATATTTATTATCTTACATAAATTTTAAAATTTCAAATATCAAATTAAAAAAAAAACTAAAATTGCTCGTTTAAGCATTTTAAAGCAATTTTTCTTGTAACATACTCGTATATAATGGCATTTAAAGAATTGCTAATTGCAGCAATTCGCTTGTATTTATCACCCAACGGTGTTATGCTATAGCAACATATTTTTAACTTAAATTTCAGTCAATGGGTAGTGTTTATGGTACAACTTTTCCATCGACTAATTTCGATAAATAAAGTATGGACAGGAAGTTTTGGTACTAAATGGTCATTTTAACACCATCCTATAATTTTGATATTGTTTTGTTAATTAATTTGAAAACGCATTAGAATAATACATTAAGTAATTCAAATATCATTCACTCCTAATTATCTCTCATTTTGCTATATATTAACACTTAGAATAATAAACGTTGTATTTTATCATCATTTAAGACACTTTTTTTTTTATAAAGGTTACATAATTGATTCCTTCAAAAGAGTTTACGTGAATACAATTTCCTACAAATGTATTAAATCATTCACGACTTTCCTGTAATAATAAGCATGATGCGTGAATCTTGGGCTGTAGTCTATGACGTTGGCGGATCAACACACCACATACAGCGTTTAGCCATATGCATCATGGTAAACATTATAGAATTCCACAGATCAGAATTTATAATTACTATCGCCATCTGTCAGTCTTCTCCTGTATGTATTTAAGGATTAAATCCAACCTTTTTCTTGCACATTATGTATGTTTATAAGCTATTATAGAGCTTATAAACTTATGAACGATATTTATTTTATTTTATTTGAGGTTCAAGCCCACGACAAGGCTATTTTATAACTCATTGTTAAATGTTAATATTTCTATTCAATAGTTAAGTAAGCATTGTTCATTGTGTTGAAAACTGCAATATTTTGTCTTGTTTCCGCTTTTGAATTCTTCCGGCTTCTCTTTTGGGAAGAAAGCTCCCTTGGAGCGCAAGGCATCTTATCGATTCTCCGATACAAAAGCTCTCGGTCAGGAGCATTCACTCAACAAGAAGACCTCCTCGTTTGCTCGCGAACTGGAAAATAAAAAGAAAAATTACCATCCTTCGAGGGCCCGGCCTCCAGCTCGCAGGGAGCTGAGGGCCCTCGAATTAGAGTACAATATAATGCGTGGCCTGGGGAGGAGATGACAGAAAAATAAAAATCTCGAGAGTTTTATTTATTTATTTATCGACTGAAGAAAAGTTGCATGTACAATTTAAGATTACATACAAAAAATAAAGTAATAAAACATCAATTTAAGCAGACGTGTATATATTAATTAATATTACTTTTGTTTGACTAGAGTGGAACAAGTAAATTTTAACAATATAATAATACATACGTGTCAGTAGATATTCTTCTTCGTAGTATCAATCCGGTGGATTGGTTTGCAGCAACAAAATCTTGCATCTCGATCTCCACTCTTCTCGATCCTCTGCAATCCTCTTTAGCTCTGTATAAGAGCTACAACTCATGTCCTCGAACACTTGCTGCAAATACTCCCGTCTATTTGCAGACGGGAATAGATATTAATACTAGCTAAATTTAGTACGAAGAAAATATATTTTGAAATACTGTTTGTATGCTACCAAAATACACGGTGCTAATATGTTATTTTTTTTTTAAATTATCGTTTAACTCTTTAACGATATATAAAAGTAAAAAATATTTTACTTTAAATTTGGTACAATATTTATATCCATTAAATATATTTTTTATACGTATCCGGGAGCAACGATTATGTTTTTTTTCATAATAAATAACCTTATTAGAAAAGCAAATTATATAAGAATCGTGGATTCAATCCCTGAAGTTTAAGAAAATATATATTTAAAGCTGTATAAATACCACTTAATGGTGTAAATTTAATGCCACACTTGTTAAATACAAGGCATTATAACCCTTATATCAATAGTTATGTTAGAAGAAAATCGTCCGTGGACACTTTATATTGTTTGCGAATCAACACTCCACATGCAGAGTTTTGCTGTTATTTAAATAATAAGCAACATACACACGTATGCAGAAAAATTGCTTCAGATAGCTAATTTCTCATAAATCTTTTCTTCACAATAAACTTCTCGGCATACGGGTGTTCGAATCTACATATAAGATTATCACTCTTCTTCGTAGTATCAATCTGGTGGAATGGTTTGCAGCAACAAAATCTTGCATCTCGATCTCCACTCTTCTTGATCCTCTGCAATCCTCTTTAGCTCAGCATAAGAGCTTCAACTCATGTTCTCGAACAGTTGCTACAAATACTCCCGTCTAGGGCGCCCTCTGAAGTTTATACCCTCAACCATCCCTTCCACAATGTCGTAAAGAAGACCATCTTGTCGCATGATGTGACCTATCCATCACTCGCCTCTCTGAGATGGTTCTTACTAGGTGCCTATCTTCTTTGATTATGCTAAGAACCTCATTGTTCGTGACGCGGTATCTCCAGGAAATTCAGAAAATTCTCTTGTATGATCACATCTCAAAGGCCTCTAGTCTTTTTTTTATCACTTTCAGATAAGCAAAATGTCTCACAGCTGTACATCGAGATGCTCCAAACAAATGTTATCACTATTTTCTATAAAAAAATAATTATATTTTATTACTAAATTAATTTTTAAAACTTGTAATAAATATTCCACGGCTTGCCACTTTGGCGACCGCTGGTCTAGCCTAAATACCCGAACCAAACAGATAGCCGCGAATATCTATAAAGTTATATTAATCCGATTCTGGTGGCGGTTTCTAATGATACCGAAAGTGAATTATTTCTTCGGTAATTCCTTCTGGTAACGAATGCCGGTGCATAAGTTGCCGGCTGATTATGCCGACGCACGGAGCGGCTAACCGATACCATTTACCGGGCCGATGTGATCGATGCCAGATTGTTCTGCAATAATGTTTGCCCACAGAGTCCCCGGAATAATTTATTAATTCGTTAGAAAATTTAAAGGAGCTTACGGTACTAAAGAACGCAACATGTCTAAGAGCCATGCGATCCAGAAATCATATCTGAAATAAAATATTGGAACATACTTGTATGTGAGATGTATTATACTTCATAGACAGAGTTTTTTATTTTTATTTTTTATATAAACAGATACAGAAGAATACAGACAGATAGTGATAGTAATTCTGAAGTCTCATTTGTGGAATTCTATGACACTTACCATAGTGCATATGGCTAAGCGCTGCATGCAATGTGTTGATCTCCCAACGTCGTAGACTACAGCCCGAGATTCACGCATCATCCTTATTATTACAGGAATTTACTATAAATGAGTGGTCTTCACGGGATGACTTTTGTCTACCAACAATTTTAATTAATAGGCTATGACTAGCATTTTACGGGCGAGGGATCAAATTCACACCAACCAGGGGTGTGTTAGAGATCAGAAATCTATTAAAAAGGTGATCGAACGAAAACCCGTGTCACATGTTAAATTTCCTAATAACCGATTTGAAGATACATAAAAAATAATGTAAGGTTTCTAGTACAGGACGACCCTCTATTTCAGGCATTTGAACATATTACTTATTACAAATGCTTTGAGAACCTTTTCAGGAGGAATGTAAATAAATTCTTACATAAATCGATCTTAGGCGTTCACTATAAAGTTTATTTTTCGAGGACTGAAAATTACTTATCACTTTTTTCCATTAAATATTTATTTTTATGTAAACACTAGAGAATAATAATAAAAGTGATAGAAGGAGGTCTGAAATACATCTCTGAAACTGTTTGAAAAGGATCGAAAGTTTCTATCTTCAATCAGATTTAAACGCAAGATAAAATAGGTTTTTTTTGTAGAGTAAGAACATATTTTCATCATTCTTAATATTCTACAAAATTTTAAAGAATTATATTAATTATTAAACACTGATATATATCATAAACTAACACATATCTTATAACAAACGCGTCTATAAATAATACACATTAATCTTTTAATATGGGCTAATCTCTTGATGGGATAAGACGGCATAAGTAGACTAATGATCAAGACGATGGGTAAAGAATTGGACACAGTTCTGGGGTTTATATTCCCGTGGACATCGTTTATTGCTTTCTAATTAATTCATGAGACAAACATAATATATGATGGTATTTGTTATATATAATTTATATGTATATTATCAATTGTTGAAAATATAGTTAACAACTGATACTTATACAAGTTCATAGCAAAACATCTTCTTTTATGAAATTGCTGTCTTCACTAAATCGGATAAAAATAAACGTAAGACAGTGAGATAATGGAAATGTCATATAAATTGGTATTTGCTATAGATTCGTATGCGTATTAGTTGTTGAATATTGGTTTATGTTTTTGTGTACCACCAACGAATTTAAATACAAGTAAGTTTGAAAATGTATGCTTTTTTTAAATGTCGAGTCCCGGTCGTATTTAAAAATAATAAAAATAAAATGATAAAAATGCTAGTGTGTAAAATATGAGAGTTCATAATAATTGTATTACAATTTATGGATAGAATATTGAAAAACTATCGTTATTAAAAAATATGTTTTTTCTGTATATAAATACAGCGAGTTCCAATCGCCCAATTCCTGTATAGTTACAGACGGGGGCGTTTTTCACGCTACGTTAAGGTCTGTCAGTGAGAAGTGACTGAGACATTATTCGGTTTATTTAATTAATTTTGATACGGTGCGGCCGCCCAAGTCAGGTACGGATTTTTTACCGGAAGATTTATCTCTCGCCCGGCCGCCCTAATCAGATCGACCGGTGTTTATTCCAAGCGACTAATGGCCGGTCGGGTTCCGGTTCGAAGCAACTATTGTCTCTTTGTACCGGAATCTTCACAGCCCTTGTATTATCCAACTTGGATAACCTTCAGCGTTACCGGTTAAACCCACATTGAGACGGTCAGATCCGAAGCATATTATATAGCCCAGTGGTTGTTAACCTTTTCACCTTTAAGCTACGGCGCTTTTGCAGTGGATTTGTTTATCGATTTATAGACAATTAATATCGATTGTTGTATATTTTCCAGTAAAAAAAATGTATATTGATTAAAGTAACTTTTGAATGGAATTCAATTAATTTTATATTTAGAAATATATTATATTTATTTTTAACCGTATGCAACGCCTCGAGGATTATCGAAGATTTGAACCCCTAAATGGTATCCAATTTTAACAAAACAAAATCTTGAGCAGACGATAGATGTCGCTATAAACTCAAACTATATATTGACTGAAAATATACAGTTTTATAACACACTAGTGCACTGGCGGGCTTCCCGCAGCGGGCTCATGGCATCCATACGGATAATATGACGACATTATAATACACTGTAATATGAAGCTACAAAGTATATATAAAGCTTATGACCACAGCATATGTCATATTCGGTGAATAGATTTTAAAGGCCACGAAAATAAATATATATTTTTTATATTATCTTTTGTTTCGTATTTTTATCCCTAGCTCCATCTATTGATTCTCATTAAAAGTCGCTTATAATTTTATATATATTACTATGATCTTTGTTTTGTACTTAATCATTTGTGCGTCTCAAATTTCATTGAATATATTATATATCTTGTTCTCGAACGCCTTCAAAAAGAGAAGTCTGGAACTTATATAAGCTCAAATAAATACACTTATAATGTCCCCAACCTTTTAAAATATAAATGGATGTTGTGAATCAGAATTTTAAAGGAAATTAGATTAAGAATAGAGATTTTTTTATATGTACATATATATATTTATTTATGAACCAAGCTGGATTCGGGCAGATCACTATAAAAAGTTTCGCGTACGATGTGCCCGAATCCAGTTCAGGCATATCACTGTGTCAGCAAAATACCTACCCGAATTGTATTCGGACAAATCACACAAGGCATTAAATAGCAGCCTTAAAATATTTAATGATTGAAACATTCGACTACTAAATTAACGACAATCTTTTTTTTATTAAATCGTCTTTTCATAAACCTGTTGCGATGCACTTTCGTCAAGTTTTTCGTTCATATCCGCGTCACTGACTATCCAAAAAAGTCACCCAACAGCTAACGAGCATATTTTTTGAAACTTTACATTAAGTTTACAAAGTTTCACTGCATTTTTGAATAGTACCGTGTATAAGAGTCAGAGAAGAAACTCATGAATTGCTTTCTTAGAATGAGAATGAATTTTAAATTGAAGATTTGTTGAATGCTGCCATATCGAAGACGGAAATATGTTCTTTAGTCGAGTTTTCAGTATTATTAATAATAGAAAAAAAAACGTTTTGCGAAGAATACAACTTAAGTTATAATATCACGGCTGAGAGCCTCCGCTTCAATAAAAAAGAAAAATATTTTCACCGGCTCGTATTTTCCAGACGAAAAAGTTTATATTACATTTTATTAAAATTGTCCGTTGTGACATAACCGTTATAGCACTGGAGAGAGTGGTATGTGATCTAATTTAAAAAGAGTTAGTATTTCATTACTTTTAAGTTTTTAAAAAGAGTAAGTATATCAAATTTAAAAAAAATAGTAAAAAATGCAATTAAATATAATTGACGAATTAACGGAAAGTTTGTGAAAGAAAATTGGAAAGAACTCTTTTTATTTGATGAGATTCGTTGATAAACAAAATTTGTCACATAAATTTGCCGGCGGGTGTAGCTCAATAGTCAAGGCGTTTGCTTTGCAGGCCATAGGTCATGGGTTTGATCTCCGACGGAGACTAAAAAACATGTATTCAATCGACTTTTGATCTCTAAAATACCCCCGGTTGGTGTGAATTTTATCCCTTACCCGTAAAATGCCTGACATAGCCTATTAATCAATATTGATGGCAGACGAAAGTCGTCCCGTAAAGACCACTAATTCATAGTAAATTCCTGTAATAATAAAGGATGATGCGTGAATCTCGTGCTTTAGTCTATGACGTTGATGGATCAATACTCCACGTGCAGCGCTTAGCCATATGCAGCATTGTAAGCATCATAGAATTTCACAGATGGGATTTCTGAATTATTCTCACCATCTGTCAGTATTCTCTTGTATGTGTCTACATTGAAAATAAAATCTTCTATTCACGCTTTTTTACTGCTTTTCATCTCTAGGCATTGAAAGCATTAAATGCTGATTCACAAACGGTCAAATATGTCTCAGATACTAGAGCTGGTATCTCTTCAACTGGATTCCCATTCTGTTAGTCGTAGGCAGTTATGCGTAGTATGTACTTGACAGTAATGCATAGTATGTACTTTGCGGGCGCAGAGATAACTTTGGACGTGGTTAGGATAATTGTAGTTGACAGAAATGTGGGGCAGCAATATCTGGCGACCGCATGCGTCAGTTAGAGAGCATCCTCGTATATGGGAGACAATGTTATGAAAAGTTATATTAAAATAATAATAGTAATCGAATATATAAAGCGATGACAGTAAAGCCAAATATGGTATTAAAAGACGAATTCGTTCCATAGGTTTTTTATTCCATATTTATTACACGTCTGGATAATATGGTCACCACAATTTACCGCCATTACGTTTTGTTAGCAGGCATTGTACATGATTTCTCCTAAGACATCTCGTCTTATTAAATAAATTAAAATATACGATTCCAGACGACTCTCATAACTGGAGTCTGAGATTTAGAAGGGACGGCATATTTTTGGTGATTGGTTTTAAGGAAATCAGATGATTTGCTTGATGCTCTTGAAGTTTGGACTATTTGATACTTAGAAGCAGCGCAGCCCACGTGGTAAACAATATGCGATAACCAATTTTAGTTAGAGTACGAGTTCAATGTTGCTTAGATTCGGTGAGCTAACGAGAGCTGTGCTATTTTATTGGTGCAAGAATCATGTGTTAAAAAATTAAAAACGGTTCTTAGCTTTATTGGAGACGTAGCAGCAGTAGTTTTGATGAAAAAAATATTTTTGTTTTTCAATATAAACTGTCTTTAACCGTCTTAAGCCGTCTAAATCATTCAGTAAGATATTTATATGATTTATCAATCACGAGAAATAAAGGAGCAAATATGCGCTTTGAGGAGCATCTAAAACAAATAGGAACTGATCTACTATTATACTTTATTTAAACGAATACGTAAGGAGTTTATGTCTTTGGTGGTGAACGTCAGGATTCTCCACCAGCTTTTGCTTCTAGTGCAGGGTTGACAATTTGTAAAACAAACAAGGGCGTCTTGTATCGAGCTGGCTAATCGCATTAAGGCGCACACCGTCCGCAAAGTCTTGCTAAACGAATTAGTGGAGACCATTCTCCGCAGGTGTTCTCCCCTGAATGCGCTGGCTGTACGCTTCGAGACCATGGACCTATTACGTTGCAGACAAGGATCATGTTCCTTTTTTTATACATTGTTCAGTCGAATCGTTTTTGTTTTGTAAAGAAACGTATAGGTACATTCACATGCATAGTTGAATTTCTTATTTTTACATCTTATTCATTGTAAGTTGCAAATGTTTTTCAGTAAAAGCACATGGAAATATAATTTTATTATAATACCATATTAAATGTAATATTTGTGAATGTCTTATGAAGCGTAAAGGGTTAAGGAAAAAGTGGCCCTATTTCCTTAAAGTATGATTTCTCAGACTCATAATATACGAGTATATAAATTATTTTAATTTTAGGACCAAAATAGATTTTTTGAATGACGACATATGGTTCCATCCACCTACTAATCGGGTTGACATTCGAGACTGCAAAATGACGGAAACGGGTTAACTATATTTGTATATATTTATTTTATAAACGTAAGAAAAAATACATTATGTAGGTTTTTTTTCGTATACTCATATATTTTGCTTAAGGAAAAGCTTTAGACAAAGATAAGGGAATTCATATCATTTGAAAACATAAAGAAAACGTAAAGTTTGCTATGCGTGCGAGAACAGTATCAAGAATGTGGGACAAAACGTCTTTCTCTTTTGTTCAACATTTTATTAAATTTTATTTCTCGTAAGATCTAAGCATATCGGAAAGCTTAAAACATTAACTTACTAAATAAGTATGTTTATGTGAACACAAACAATGCTTTGAATTTATTGGAAAATAATTTCAAACGTATTGTATATGATAACGAAGTGAAACAAATTTATAATGATTGTTATGTATTTTGAGTTGTATTACATCATTCGCGTTGGCCGTGCGTACAATGGCACATCGAAATAATACTCTTCCGACCCGAAACAGAAAGGGATAGGCCCTGGTCAGTGTTTCAAAACAACTTGCGCCAACTTGGGCATTAAAAACTTGGCCAAGATAATGTGGACTAGCGAGCGGGACACAAAATCGAGACTCCACGGGTACACAACCTTTTTAGAATCCGTACCACATTTTGAAACCATCAAAATTTGTCCATGCAATACCTTCTGCATTATTTGCCATTTCTATCTTTACTGTTCAGACTTATGTCATGACATTCTTTTGAAGTTTTCAGTTCTTTCAGTAGTGGGTCAGTTGATATATTGTTGCCATTTCTTCTTAACAAATAATCATCGTTTCTTCTGTTGATACTGTACTTCTTGCTTATTGCCTCATATGCTGATTATTTTGGTAGTAATACTGAATTATGTAAGCACTGGCTAAACGTATAAAAAATATATAAGTACTTTGGACATGGTGCTCGAAAATAAATAGTTGCAAAAAACATATTGCGAAAACCTCATTGTGAAGTGATAATACATTTTTATTGAATATATATTAAGCTAAGGAGCAGAATAAGAATAAAAAGATTTTACTAGAGGAGGTTTATAATGAAGATTGAGAATGTCGAATTTATCGGTGAATGGTAATTAATAAAAATCATAAATGCTCAAATATATAGCGTCTACTAAAGCGGTTTTCTTTTCGAACGCGCGGACTTTCATGTTGGATGCCTTTGTAGTGCCAGAATTACTCAAATCAGAAGTAAAAAATATGTTTATCATATTTGTCAAAGACTGCTTATCGTAAAAATATTGGTCACTACTTTGTGTTCGCAATCCATGAGTTGAGAGTCCGTAACCCAGAGAGGGTAAGTAACTAGTAGGTAAAACTGAAAACCGTCCGAGGAAACAGAAAGTGATGGAGTAAAAGTTTCAAGTTTGGAGTTCTGGGGACATCGCTCGGGGCTGCACGGCCCGTGGGTACCGCTCAGTGCTTGACGAGTGTGAGTCGGGAAACTCCGGGAACTGCGGGTATGAGGAGGTATAGTCCGGACTACTTGCGGGTGCGAGGGGGTAAGTCCGAGCTACTTGCCGACGTGAAGCGGTAAAAGTCCAGGCTTCTTGTTGGTGTGAAGCGGGAAAAGTCCGGCACCACTGGTGCTCGGGAAGTTTCGGTTTCTGTTGGGACAACTTTTTTCGTCGGACATCAAATATTCAGCGGGAGACCGCCGAGTCGGGAGGGACCGCAGCGGGACAAGTTGGACGCCTCAATTATTCACTGAGGATGGCCGCTCCTTGTGAGAGTGTGCTCCTCATGATGACTCGTGTTAATAAATACACTCAGAAGAAATTTAGACGTGACTTTTGATTTGTAAACACAGACAATTATCTAATAATTCGCACGTATAACTTAACCGAATTTGTTTACCATAAATTTCTACCAAACAAATATTCCAATTGTCATTGTCACGTACAGTTACACCTTTTATAATGTTCTTATAAGGTCTGATGATTAACCCGATGTTGGCTTGGCCTGGAACATTTAGTCTTAAGAGGCGGTTTAACTTCAAACATATTAAAAAAATAACCTTTATATTACAAATCAAGGTTTGACTGTGTCGAGGAACCTCTGCAACAAATATTGCAATTAGTTCTATGTATTGTTTCCATGATCCTGTAGAAAAAAAAGTTTTAAAAAAGAACGCTGTAGTTTTAGTTATATATTTAAGTGATTGTTAATTACAATTCACTATTTTTAAGGTGATTTAATGATATAATACGTTTTACGATAAGTTTTACGTTGCCGAATTTTCAATTATTTTGTCCGTAGGTGTGACTCGATAGACGCAATTATATGTCGGTCTACCATGGAAATAAAATCCGCAATGTTCCATAGCTTCAATGAAATGAAATGAACTTTCGTTTCATTATTGTAATTTAAAAATAAATTGTACTATTTTAAATTTGAAAACGTACTTAAAAATAAATTAATAGAATAATTACCATATGAAATTATTCATATCTTATATGCTAGAAATATGAATTTTAGCTACTAGTGTACGTCAAATATATAGTGTCGTCTTTCTTAGAGTATTAGATGATTGATATTAAATTAATCAATAATCTAACCATTAAATTGGCAAAATTAAACGTTCATGATGCAGTATAATTTCACAATACGATTACCAAATGAATGGAATCAGCATATTTGGTGAAATAACTAATTAAATCTAATTATTAAATAATCATATCGGAATGGAATATTATCATTCAGGGTTTCAATTAGCGTAGAGTTCGGGTACCGAGAGTCATTAACTAATTAATAGGGTATTCACATCCCTATATCGCTCCCCGGGGAATAAATCGCTCTCACAATGTATGGAGCCTTATAAATATTGACACACCACATTAATCTCGTTATCTGGCCTTCAATTTAGTTTTCTGCCTGAGCGTTCGAGCGCCCAGACAATGACATCCCTTTCATCAAGAATATATGTCTTATCATCTTATAACAGCTTAAAATCTTTTTAACATGTTCGGAACATAAATATAGAAATAAGTATTTGTTTCCAATATCACTATGAAACTTATTTATTGAAACGTTAAATGTCTATCTCTTTAGCCTCGCCATTTCACATCATCTGGGGTCGGCTTTCCTTGTGCACATTCATCATGTCTCTCAGTCTTGCATTGCATTCTCGGTCAAACCCAGAGTTTTCAAATCCTTGCTTACAGTTGCAGCCCAAGTTGCATGTGGTTTTCCAGGTCTTCTTCTCAGCGTGGGTATGTTGAGGGCTCTCTTCACCATACGGTCCGTGGTTCTCAAAACTCCGTGTCACATGCCCATACCATCTTAGGCGGTTTTCCAACATTAAATGCCCATATATTATTAAAATTAAAAATATTTTGGAATTAGTTTTCTTAAATACCACGTATTCACAGTTTGTTTCCGTAAAAACGATTGATGCGTTATTCACGCGCTTCTAGTCTAATGGCCTTGACAGATGTACTCTCCACTTATAGCTGGGGGATATTCTTTCCAAATCTTATGTTCATCACGAATAGCTGCCGCTCAGTTCTGTCTTTTGACATTGTTAATGCCTTGTTTTATGACATACCAGTACCTGAAGGTCCACCTGGAAACATGTTTGGTTTCCGATGACCTCCAGGGCAGGAATCCATTGATTTACAGATACGGCAGCTGTATCCGATGTATATTAAGGGTGATTTGGAAGATTGTATGATTAGCCCGATGCTTCCGATGTCTGGATCAATTTTCGCTTAAATGCAGCTTAACCCAATGAGGCATACATTCCCCACAAATTTCCGATGTACAGTTTTAATAAATTTCATGATCCTTGCGTTGCTTCAAGCTATTTTTGCAGCCATGTGCCTACATACTACGTTTCATTTTATCAGTTCAGTTCCTGACCTGATCAGGAATGAGAGCATTATATTAGTGTTTTTAAAGACATACGGTGATAAAGTTGGTAATAATCTTAATATGAGACAAACAAGTATATTTGTATTAATATGTGATCATCATCATCATCAGCCTGTATCCCTCCACTGTTGAACATGATCCTGCCGCATGAGTCTCCATCCTCTGCGATCCTTTGTCTTCCGCATCCAGGTCAATCTCGCTATTCTTCTTATTTCGTCAGTCCGTATTGCAGGGGGTCGGCTAAAGCTTCGTTTGTCAGTTCTTGGACGCCACTCTAATACTTTTCTTCCCCATGGACTGTCGTCTCTTAGACAGATATGTCCTGCCCATTGCTACTTGAGTGTGCCTATTCGTTGGGTAGCATCCACTACTTGAGTTCTTCTGCGGCTATCCTCGTTTCGGATTTTATCTTTTAGCAACACTCCAAGCATGGATCTCTCCATAGCACGCTGGGTGACATATATTTTAAGAACTATAAGACTTGCTGTTAGATTCCACGTCTCTGCGCCATAAGTAAATACAGAGAGGATGCATTGGTTAAACGCCTTAGTTTTAAGACATTGCAAAACATGTGATATGAAATGTTATTTGAACTAAAACGAAGTATGCCATTTTATTGATATTATGTATGTTTCCAGTGCTGTATTATTTCAATCCGATTATCTCAGAATAGTCCTCCTTTATAACGTATTAAATATTTAAACAAAGAGTATGTTTGCTTTAAATATTTTATATCAGAAAAATAGCAGGCTCATTTGTGTGATTAATATGAATTGGCGTTCTGCAGATGTATTATCTAATATGAATATTATCCACGGGATTAATATTATTATGGGGGCTGTGTGCTAATAATCATGATAGCAGGATTTAATTCAACCACTAAAACGTGGAGATTATGAATACATTTGGATTAATGTTCACTTGTAATCACATGGGGATTACTTCTTGAGCCACTGCCAGCGATAGTATTAGTTTAGCTCAACGTACAGACGGCTCATCTCTTTGTGAGACAATTAATATATCAGACGCTTGTTTGCAAACCTTGGATGATCCACTTGCGACACACTCTGAGACTGTCAACAATATACGGCAATACTATATTAGAATCTTGAAACAACGTCGTGATGGTATTTCAACATGTGGCACGGCAGCACTGAAAACATGTTAACAATTTCTCACTAATTTGGGATCCATAGTGATATTCTTTTTCGGAAATTCCAAGTGCTAATGATCGATGGAACATCTTAACATCCTCCTCTCTCAAAGAGGTGAGTTATTACGTCGCGTGAGGGTAGGATGAGGAACAGGTCAGCAGACAAAGACTTTCTTTTAGAAGCATACTAGCTGACCCGGCAGACTTCGTACTGCCTCAATCGATCAATAAAAGACCTAAAATTTTGTTTAAATAATCTTAAAACAAACAAAACGAATCCGTATTTAATAAAAAAGCATTTTTTGAATGCAGCATGAAGTTTTATTATTATTTTCGACATATCATGTTGCTTACTTACAAAACAGAGTTTTCCTGAAATACTGGCTATTTATAAGGCTTAAATTTGATATTGACAGACACACACTGTTATGATACAGTCTGTTAATCAATTTAAAGCTTTCGCATAAACTATGTTTTTTGTTTTGTTTTGTGGTGCGTAAATAAACAAAGAAGAAGGTTTTCCGACGCGCGAACATGCGACGTATAATTGTCCATGAGCGAAACAGGGAAACTCCAAGTTGATTCCGCAAACTTCTAACGACTGTCCTTGCGATTTATTAATGGTCATTGCAAAGGCTAGACGTACTGTAAATTGTTAGCGTTTAAAATCGAATGGTACATCCGTTGGAATCATCGGTATCCGCGGGATCAAGACATCCTCTCCTTTGTATTTTCCTTTTATGATTGTTGCCTCAATGACGTTATTCATCAGCTTTTTCACAGCCAGTCTTATTCCATTGCATAGTTGAGGTTGATTAATGTTACGCAGCACGATGACAACTGATCCTACTTTTAACTGCAAATTGTGAGGTGGTAATCCAGACAATTCCAGTGAATTTAAAAACTCCGTAGGATAGTTGACTACGTCATCCTGGTTCATAACGGTGTCGACTGATTTGAAGGAAACCAACTGTCCTGGAAGAAAATTCTGAATGTAATAGAATCGTCAGGCGTCCAATATTGTGAACATTACCATCTGAATGAATAGCATCATGCAAGTGTTTATAGTCCTCAGATCGTAGCTTTGCCTGATTGAATCGGATGAACGCTAAACGTTCGGTTTCGACTTTGACATACATGTCGACAGCGAATTGCTGGAATAGCCGACGGCACTTCAGAATGACATTCTCCTCATGTGTACGAATCATCATACGATACGCATAGTAATTCATTGCGCTTAGATTTTTGTTAAATGGATTGTTAATGGAAACCAATAATAGCAATAATTAGTGTGTGAATATTGTACCTGTAATTGGATCGACCATCTTCAACGTGATGTCGTACCCGTCTTGCCCTTGCCAATAAATGATTGGATATTGTAACGCTTCGTACAAACGATGTGTCTCGTTTACACGATGCATGATATTGCTTCTTCGCTGAACGACAATGTCTCGTGATGTAGTTGGATCGCCAACAACAATTGCAGCAACATCATCAACGGTGGGTGCATTGAATCTTCGCACATGTTCACCTGTTGGGGTACGATCCGCTCTTATGACAAATTTGTGGGTATCCGATGGCATTCGTTCCAATGCTGTTTTGAACATTATAACCACAGCGTTATTAGCGTGAAAAATGCTTGCAACTTTTCAATAATTCGTCTCTTTAACTGTCGTGTTTCCTGTATATTGCACCACACATTCAGCTGATCCACCATCGACGAAATAAAATATATTTGCAGAAATTGATGCGGTTCATCTGGTGTTGGCACCATTGAACCATGCAAATGATATATTTGTCCTTGTATCTGTAATGGCAAACAATCATTTGTTAAAGAATACGGTGTGACTTCTGATCGTGTGATGGTGTAGTGTGTGGTGTATGTGTAGTTGTTATGTGTTGCAATTTTTTTTTTGTTTTTGATTGGTGTGAGTGATTGGTTGTGTGTGTTGTATCTTTTACCTTGCAAGACGGCATGAAGCCGCCTTTTCGAATGATATTAGCTCCAAAGGAAGTCATGCGAAAGCAGTTATTGTATTCAAGGATGCGTTGAAGAAAATGGTTGGAATCGGGATCAGTTCCATCGAACAATGGTTTCAGTGGCTGTGGTGGTGTAAGTAATGGATCCAGTTTGACTTTTCCACTTGCGCAGTACAATCCAGCCGTTTCTCTTTTGAACTTTAACGCATTGCAATATCGGCATACAGTCGTCATTGGTCCAATATCTAAATTGTAATCATCACTGAAGTTTGCAGTGGGATCATAATGGAATGCCAAGCGATTGTATGATACCAATGATCTTCGTGTGCTCACGCGTTGTCTCAATCTGGCATTTTCTCTTATTATATTTTGTCTTTCTTCGCTTAAGTTCTGTGAATACACTTTTTGCTGGCTTGCATGTCTAGTGCGGTGGCCGATGTTCGTACGTCGTCCTCTCGGCATCTTGGACTACGGACAGACTGGTGAATTTAACCTCAAATGCACGATCCACATAATTTACACGGTTCAACTTACCACCTTAAGGACAAATGCCTGCACAATACGCGTGGTTGATTTGATGGTTTCCAATTGAACTGTTAGGAAACGAATAACTTTAACCTCAATTTCACAAAATTATGTGGATCGTGCATTTGAGGTTAAATTCACCTTAACCTCAATTTCACAATCTCACAATTTCACAGTGAACACAATACCGTTTTTTTTAGCGTTTGAAAGAACGTGCGCATAATAAATGTCACATGAAATTCACTAAGCAGAGTACAAAGCGTAGCTGTCAAACAATGTATCACGCACCGGCGCCATCTTAGAAGTCACACACCACCTACCAAGTAGTAACTTGTGCCGTTATAGTACATGCTATGTATCAGAGATGGCGCTGTGTGTGAAAAATGATTTTCCCTGTTTTTCTGCTTTTGTCTTAATTTTTTTCCTAATTTTCTTTACTATAAATCTTACGGAGCCCGATACCTTTCCAACGAATGCAAAACCGTGGAAATCTGTTCGTGCGTTCTGGAGTTATAGCGTCAGGAAGGAAAACCCGACTTATTTTTATATAATAGATTGATTATATTTACGTTAAAAATATTACAAGTTTCTGACCACGAGGGATGACATGATATATAAAAATACTACCAATAGCGCCACGAGCGGTAGTATTTTTAACTAACACACCCGTTAGCGGAACCGTCAGCACGGCGCACCTAAATGCACGACAAGCGACCCGAAATAAAGAGACGAAAGATCGTATATCGAGGTTTTCGGTAAAAGTAAGCAAGGACTACATCATGCTGATGTCAATATAAACATTCTATAACCACCACATATATCCTTTGATCTTCCCCATATCCGTTCTATATATGGAACATATGGACACAAAAAATCGCCTCGATAAAAGTATATTGGGAAAATATATGGTTCTCGACAACCTTTAGAGCATAAGCCCGAGTACTTGAAAAACAGTAGCGGTTGTATCCGAGGCATATTTTCATTAATTTGAAATCGGATTATTAGTGACGTTCCCGAGGCGAAGACTATTTAATTCTAAGGGGCGGCTCAACCACAAAAATACTTCATAGAATGATTGATTGAAAATGTTGCTTAGTTTACATATACATATAATAATATTATGACATACTCGTATATATATGGATATATGCTGGAGAATTGTCGGCGCATTGCTCATGTAACGTGAGACCAACAAACTCCTAACATAGCTTAGCTATACGTGTTGTCAGAAGCGATGAGTTATGAATTATGACGGTCGCAAGCTTTTAGGCGTATCGCGCGACGTAGTCATCGCCCGTTACTATGATATTTTTTCTGTATCAGGTTTTAAGTTGAATCATAGTATTGTAAATTTCCACTGTCCATACCGAAATTAAGCGAATTTATAGTTTCAACTTAATTTAATACAAAGCTAAAAAAGACCAAAAATTTACCAAAGTATATTTGATCAATGATCAAATAATTTTTAACTTTAAGAGTCATAAGATCTATTTACACAATTTGTTTATTTTCTTATTAGAGCTGTATTCTTTTGATGCAATGCTAATAATTAACTAAATATAGATTCAAGTCGAAAAATGTATGTGAAAACTGACACATTTGTTTTTTTTACAATCCATAATAATTTAAGTCTTAAATGTGATTAGCAAATCCAAAAAAGAGCCGCGATCAAAAGGTTATCAAGATCATATGATAAGTATGACGCACCTACGATTGGTCCTAAAATATGGCTCAATCTAACTGACTATTGTATAGCGCAATAGTCAAAGCGTTTGCTTAGCAAGCCAAAGGTCGTAGGTTCGATCCCAAACGGAGATAAAAAAAAAAGGATTCTTAATCGATTTCTGAGCTCCAAAATACACCCGGTTGGTGTGAATTTGATCCATCACCCGTAAAATGCCAGTCATAGCTTATTTATTAAAATTGGTGACAGACAAAAGTCGTCCCGTGAAGACCACTTATTCATAGTAAATTACTGTAAATAATAAGGATGATGCGTGAATCTAAGGCTGTAGTCTATGCCGTTGGCGGATCAACACTACACAAGAAGCGTTTATCCATATGCACAATGGTAAGCGTCATATAATTCCACAGATGTGACTTTTGAATTACTATCTGTCGGTGTTCTCCTGTATGGTTTTATATAAAATTAAAAAATAAATCAGACATGGTAGAAGTGGTAGAAAAGACAGTGATTTAAATGCAAAAAATAGAGCAAAATTATTTGAAACACCAATAAAAATAAATAAATATTATTCTCACCCCATGTTGCTTACCATAAGGCGCGGATGTACTCGAATAAAAAAAGAGATTTATTTACTTGGTGGGGTCGTTGCACTGTGATATTTAGTTGTATTTGATCTTTGCCATACTGTAGTTATCTGAAAGTATTTTAGTACATAATGACAAAATTACCACGAATAAAGATTATATTCCAATAGTAATAAATTTTTATGTCCACCAACTAGACATCATAGTGCGTGATCTTAAAATTAATAAAAAAAATATTATATTTACACAAAATGAGTGCCAGTGACTATAGATAGCAACGCATACGTTTAATCAACGTATAAACACAAATCGACAGGCGTATACAACTGGGATGGGCAGCATTTGGAAAACTAAAGTACATTTCTAAAGCGAAAATTTCGCAATGTCTTAAAACTAAGGCGCTGAAACAATGCATCCTCCCTGTATTAACTTATGGCGCTGAGACATGGAATCTAACAGCAAGTCTTACCCATAAAATAAAAGTCACCCAGCGTGCTATGGAGAGATCCATGCTTGGAATTTCGCTAAATGATAGAATCCGAAACGCGGATTTACGCAGAAGAACTCAAATAGTGGATGCTACCCAACGAATAGGCACACTCAAGTGGCAATGGGTAGGACATATCTGTCGAAGAGATGACGGTCGATGGGGAAGAAAAGTATTGGAATGACGCTTAAGAACTGGCAAACTAAGCATTGGCCGACTAAGCAAGATAGACTGACGATATAAGAATAATAGTGGGAGTGACCTGGATGCGGAAGGCGGAGGATCGAAGAGGATGGAGACTCATGCGGGAGGCTTGCGTTTAACAGTGGACCGATACAGGCTGATGATGATGATGATGATAAACACAAATAAAAAGTATATGTATGTATGACCTTGAAAAGTGCTGAGTCAATAGAATGGTGTCTTATTTACTTACTGGGTACAAGTTAATATGCCCGTTCAGTCTGTGTAACCGACCTATAGTACAACGCTTTTTTTGTACCTCACTAATTCATCCCCTTGCATTATTCATACACAGCAGCAGGTCGGACGCGTGAGCCCTCATTTATGCAGCCGCCTGCTCGGGTCAAGGGTTCCGCAAAAGAGCATCCGGTTAAGGCATTTTTAACTAACCATGAAGATACACAAATTCAGTTAGTTGTATGCTTATGAATAAATTTCTTTTGCCTTGTGACATTTTTGGGTATCGCACATGACTTAGATGTGTTTGTTGTCTTCAGAATAATACATTATCTAAGATAAAGACTTTAAGCATTAATAGAGTAATACTTTTTAACCAAAGACAATGCATCTTTGGAGGGTAATTATTTCAGCTTGTGAAATTTGGGTGTTACACATGAATGAGTTATGTTTGTCTTCTGAAAAATACATTTTATAAGATCAAGAATCTTTAACCCTTTGGCTGCTATAGAGGAGTAACCAATGATGGAGTTATACTATTCAGCCAAAGACAATGCTTTTTGGGAAAGTAATTCTTTCGCCTCGTGACATGTTTTGATGTCACATATGACTGAAATCTGTTTACTGTCTTTAGAGTAATAAATTATCTATGTTCAAGATTGCTAAAGCATTGATCGAGTAATACTTTCCAGCAAAAGACAATGCATCTTGGGAGGGTAGTGTTGTTCAGTCTTGGTGGTTAATAATTCATCTTTTTTTTTTTTTTTTTTTTTCTTTGATTATACTGTAAGGCTTTAAATGATTTATTCACGATACCCAACAATGCCCTGAAAAGGACGCCCGTACCTTGTCTGTACGCGTCGCGCCTTGAGAACGGCGCCCGATGGGCCTGTGCGGGACTCGTTCCTCGTCATAGGGAGGACCATACCCGGTAAAAATTGCCTCCCAGTGCGTCTACCGACCCCGGTGTATCGCCGTCAGGCATTAGCTTCAGGGTCGGTTTCATTGGCCTAGCTGTAACGTTGGTGTATCGCTTAGCCGTTAGTGTCGACGTGCGAGGGTTCGGCACGCCTCCTTAATCGTTCGACGTCTTATTTTTGCCGTAACACTGTTCCGAAGAATGTCGACCAGGCGTCCCAGTTGATTGGTGAACTCAGCATGCTGGCCGCCATCCTTTCCGGAGACAGTGTGTCAAGGTCATTGGTCTGGCCCAAGAGCTGTTGCCTCTCTTTGTTCCACGCGGCGCAACCAAATATCGTATGCTCCGCGTCGTTGATGTCCGCATCGCAGTGATGGCAGGCGGGTGTCTTCTCCTTTCTAATTCAATGGAGGTACGCCCCGAAACAACCGTGGCCCGTCATGGCCTGCGCGACATGGAATGTCATCGTTCCATGCGCCCGCTTGATCCACGGCTCGATCTCGTTGATGATGCGCAGAGTCCACTTCCCTTTTGGTGTGGCACTCCAGCGTTGTTGCCAGGCTCTGAGCATCTCTGGATAGGTAATATTCCTCTCTTTTCCAGTCTTCCTCTCGCGCAACTCTTTTGCCACCAGGTCAATCGGGGGTGTTGACGCGAGCACGAGTGCAGCACCCTACAAAACGGTGCGGTATGCACATACTGTTCGTAATGCACCACGACGTTGCACTCGTGCCAGTATCTGCCGTTTTGAGTCGTTGCCCTCCACGGCGTGGGCCCATACCGGTGCGGCGTAGGTCATTACTGACTCCGCCGCTCGTAGGAGTAGGCGCTGTCGCGTTGGCTTTGGGCCGCCAATGTTGGGCATAAGGCGAGCCAGCTGCCCGATCACTTGTCCCGCCTTCTCGGCCACCTGGGTGAGATGGGCCTTGAAGGAAAGCTTGTCGTCGATGACCACCCCCAGGTACCGCATTTGTCTGACCATCTTAACGGTCTGGCCATCAACGTGCACCTCTGGAGGTGAGTCCTTTCGTCGGCGGCTGAAAAATATCCCCTCAGTTTTCTCCGCCGCTATGCAGAGTCCAACGCTCTTCATCCATCGACTGACTCGGCTCGCCGCCTCCTCTGCAAGAACTGCCAGTAAGATAGTGGTCTTCACTCGCAGCACCAGCATAACGTCGTCCGCGTACGCGACCAGCTCCGCATAGTATTCGGAGCAGACCGTCGTACATTGCGTTCCACAAGGTCGGTGCCTCCACGCTTCCCTGCGGGACTCCTGCGCTGACTGTCCACTCCCGGTCGTGGCCCTCGTACGATAGCAACCTGCTGCTCAGATAGCTGCGCACCATCGCGACGATGTGGGTCGGCACTTCAAAGTGTCCTTCCAGCGCTGCCAGAATTTCGCTCCACCGCGCTGTGTTGAACGCATTTTTCACATCGATAGCGATAAACATCGCGCGGGAGCTTTTTTTCACTGATCCTGAAAGTGCCTCTCGTACGCCTTCAATGACCTTTTGGATGGCATCCGTTGTCGAGCGTCCTTTCCGGAAACTGTACTGTGAGTCCGCCATCTTTGCCTCAAGCACCTTCTCCAGGCGACGAAGAAGCATAGCCTCAAGCAATTTTCCCGCGCCGTTAATCATGCACAGTGGTCGATATTTCGGTTGCTGGTCATTGGCACGTGGTGGTTTTGGTAGGAGCACCAATCGGTGCTTTTTCCACTGTGGAGCAAAAACGCGTTCGTCGAGACATTAATTGTAGGCCTGTAGGAAAGGTTCCGGGTGGTGCTTTACTAGAAGTCGTAAAACTTCGTTCGGCACTCCATCCGGTCCAGGCGCCTTTCCATTTGTTAGCCTACTTGCCGCAGCTTCAAGTTCAGTGAGGTTGAAGGATAATTCACAGTTGTTTCTGCTATCGCTCTCTGAGTCACTCGGCATACGGAAGCTTGCATTTTTCAACTTTTCGGCTGGAAATAGCAAGGCAGTAACCTTTCCCAACTCTTCCGTATCTGTTTCGAAGGGATCGGTTTTCTTGGCCCGAAGTTTCTGCCGTACGATTTTGTATGGCATCCCCCATGGGTCGTCGTCGATTGTCTGCATCAGGTCCTCCCAGTGACGCCTTTTGCTTTCCTTAATCTCTATTTTGAGAGCCTTCTGCGTCGCTTCAAACAGTGTTTTTGCTTCGGTGCTTGCGCGTTTTCTCTGCGCGCGACGCCGTTTTACCTGGCAATCCTTGCGGAGTTCGGCGATTTTTGTCGTCCACCAGTGCACTGGCTTACGCCCTGTCCTGGTTTTTCTACGAGGCATTGCTGTTTCGCAGGAGAGCTTGATCGTCGCTGTCGACCGGTGGGTTCGGGTCGCAATCGTCTGTTAAGCGCTGCGCAAAGGTGGTAAGCAGCCACTCCGGGTTCAGCTTCTTGACGCTCCAGCCTCCGGGAATCTTAGAGATGCGCGTATTCTTTGGCTGTCTTTCGGCAACTTCGAAGGCAATGCATTGGTGGTCACTGGCGGTGTAGTCTTCCAGGACTCTCCAACCGCTCGTCCTTCCGGCTGTCGTCTCATCAGCAAAGGTCACGTCAACGATGGAGCCGGTGCCTCCTCTGTGGAAGGTGTATTAGTTTCCGGAGTTAAGGCAAAGCATTTGGAGGGATGCCATCATCTCTCTCAGTGCGTGGCCCCTTCTATTTGTGGTTGTTTCGCCCCACTCCGGCAACTTTGCATTAAAGTCGCCGCCGATGACCGTTGGTCCGTGATACTGTCGGATCGCAGCTGAGAGGTCGTCCAGCAGGTAGCGCGCCTCTTCATCATTGCTGTTGGGCGAAAGGTAGCAAGAGTATACATTTACTCCCGCTATCGTGGCTCTCACCCATCCGTCACCGGCAGAGGTCCTGGAGACGAAGCGGCCTCTGGGTGGCACGTAGATCGCAGCCCGTCGGCTTTTGTCGAGTGTCCACCTATTGGAGGTCGAAGCCATCATAATGTTTGGCTCGCTCACGAGCACCAGATCTGCTCCCATCTCCAATGCCGTCTGCTTTAAGATGTCTTGCGCCACCCGGCAACGGTTGAGATTTATTTGTAGTGCCCTCAGATGCCTTTCTTTTTTAGCGCCTCCATGTAAAAAGGGCAGCGCTTGCTTCCTGTGTGGTGGGCAGCATCTCCCCCTTTGGCGGTACATTGGAGGCAGGAAGCCTCCCCACTGCATGCAGCCGCCTTGTAGCCGCTCTTGCAACACCTCCGGCAGGTGTTGCTGTGGTCTTCTCCCTTGCAGGCGCGGGAGTGTGGCCGTAGCCCAGGCAGCGAAAGCACTGCAATGTCTCTGTTAAAAATCGAATTTTGGAGTGCAAAAGTCCAACCTTTAGTTTGCCTTTCTCCAAAAGGGTGTGCATTTCAGGCGTCCATGGGACGCTGGCAATGCACGTCTTCGTCCCATATCTCGTCCGCCGAAGGCTCCTTACTTCAACTTCAGGGATGGAGGCGTCGTTGAGCGTGGTTATAATATCTTCACCGTTAACACCGTCATCGAGGTCTCTTAGCATTACGGCGCGCCTTGCCTTGAGAACCACGACCGTCGCTCCGTTTCCGGCGGCGGTTCTTGCAGCGGATTCCACCTTGGACGCGTCCTCGCGCCGTACGACGAGCTTCGTTTCTCCATTGCGACATGTGGAGGACTTTGCTACTGCCCCTGACGCGGCCATCTTTTTCAAAATGGATGCGAAAGATTGATCTTTCTGTACGCCGATCTTAATGGACATGACCACGTCGTTTTTTGGTTTGTGTATGCTTATGTTTATTTTCTTCTTTTTTGCATTTGTATGGGCATGGCTCCAGGTAGCGGACTCGACTGCCTTTGATGTCTTCTGCGGCTGGCTGCAGGTAACGGACTCGATCACCTTTGATGTCTTCTGCGGGCTCAACCACCCCAACTGCGGCTCTCCTTGTAGATTCTTTGAGTGTATGCCCAAAAATTTCCATCAGTCCCTCAGTCTGAGCCGAGAGCAATTTCACTCTCTCTCCGAGGGCGTAACGTTCTCCAATGATGCCAGCCGTTTTAGCGATTACCTTTGACGCTATCTCCTGAAGACGGAGCTTCTGTGGCCTTCGATGACCGCTCCGAAAAAACTCCACAGGCGGCTTCCATCAGCTCGCTGATGATGTCAATATCGGTTGCTGGTGGTGAGATTGAGAGCCGAGAAGACGGCAGAGGCCTGGCGGGGCTTGTGAGCGACGAGGCGTCCAGCCTCGAGATGGTAGAGGTGTATGTTGAAGCGAGGACGAGGGAAACCGAGAGAGTTGAGGCGGATGCAGCAGGTGGTAATGCAGCAGAGAAGGCTGAAGCGGGCGGCACATTCAGTGAGAGCGGCTGCCGTTTCTTCCGGCGGGCTGTGACCGTTTCTGGAGAGGTTAGTGAAGCCCTCTCGCAGTCGGATATACTAACTTACTAACGTAGCAACTTCGTTGATGGTTCCTCTCTGCCTTTTCCCAGAAGGAGGCGTCCAGGAGGTCATTTTGGCGACACAATTTATTAATAATTGATTTCTGTCAACTAGAGTGACAGTTAAAAGATTAATACTGTGTAAACACAAATGTCTACCATCCGGGCGTTGCGACAATAAGAAAGTCTGACAAAATGATTAAGAACTACACAAAAAAGTGCTTCACAAGCGCAGAAAACACAACTCAAGACTACATCAGCCCAGTTTTTGCACTATGAGAGGTTTTTGAAGACACTGCATCAGCAAAAACACTTGAATACCGAGGCACACCAAAAGCCAAAAATAGATATTAATTTGATCAATTTCATTAACACTGTGTAAACACTTAATAATTGATCTAGTCAACTTGATAACTTGATGTATTATATTCAATTAATTAAATATGAAAAAATTCTAAGCAACTTTAATTTTTAACGTAAAGTATTATTATAAAAATTACAGTTTTGCGTATGTTTTGTTGTCCCTTCTTGAGGTCAATAATTCTGGAAGAGTATATTTTAATTACAGAATTGTCTATAAATTTAATAATGACGTTATTTGTATTTTTAACATAAAACTTTGTGATGGGACGAGTGATCATAAAAACAGATCTAAAGGCGAAGTTTTATACATGCAAATACGTACTCGAAATGACCAATCTAATCCCACTAATCATCGTAATCTGTATATCCATTGAATTTTGACCTAGTTAAATTACCCTTAGATGTGCTCGATATTCATTTAAGCTCTCTTTTAAAGTGATCCAAGAAAAGCGTCATATATTGAAAGAAAATCGTTTAAAATATATGCTTAATTCAGAATTGTAGTCAAAAATTAAATGTAAACTATTTTATTATGTTTATAACATATTCTTGAATTACCGTATTTCACGACAGTTGAGTTGATGGAAAAAATAAACATTTTTTTTTCCTTTTATCTGAGTACATATCAATCGGTGAATAATACCACCAGAAGCCGATGGAGAGAGCTTGGGATGTATGATGCTTGTCTTGAAGAAGATGACTAAATGCTCCATGTTAGATAATAGCCGGACATTTACGCATCATGTATTTTTAAGAAGATTTTCTATGATTGTTTGGTAAACCGCTAATTTTAATAACAAGGCTGTTAAAGGTATTTTAACAGATGAATGATTAATCTGACACCAATTATAGTCATTTGATACAACTGCTTTGATGCGAATCGATCACCTCTTGTTACGTGAGCTACGTCAGCGAAGCAGTTCAATTTCACAGTTATGCCTATAGAATTATTGTGCCTATAGATACGTAACACTGAGGCTCTCAGGATAATCGAGGAAGATAGGCACCTAGGAAGAACAATCTCAGAGAGGTGAGCCCGATGGATCGGTCACATCATGCGCCACGATGGTCTTCTTCACGACATTGTGGTGGGGATGGTTGAGGGTAGAAACTGTAGAGGGCACACTAGACTGGAGTATTTGCAGGAAATGTTCGAGGACATGAGTTGTAGCTCTTATGCTGAGCTGAAGAGGGTTGCGGAGGACTGAGAGGAGTGTAGATCGAGATGCAAGATTTTGTTGCTACAAACCAATCCACCGGATTGATACTACGAAGAACAAGATACGTCTTCCGGTAAGACATATGGAAATAAATAATGCTTTATTTAAGTTGCGACACTTTTCTTGACTGGTCGCGAAATATTGGCTGCCACCAGCGTAAAAATAGTCATCAAAGGAACCTGTTCAAATCCACATTGACTGTATATCAATACTACACTAGAGTGATAAAAAGGCTTAGTATGCGCGCTCCATGGAGTCCAAATACTCTATTGCGGTTAAAAGGCAGCCGATTTCGCCCATTGCGGATTTCAATATGATGTTTCCCAGCGGGCTTCCGTCCGCGAAAGGCTCCAATAAAAAAGGTCATACAAGAGGGTTCAAATATTGGAGAGACTGATTGAGAGCACTGCGCATTTATATGTCTGAACGTGAAACTTCGCATCTGTATTAATATTTAAAAAAATATTTAATTAATTTATTGTTAAAGTCGCGTCAAAGTACTGGCAAGTGGATAGTCGGCCGACTCCCTGCACGATGGACTGATGACATCATACGGGGTATGTTGGGATACATTGAGTTGAGAACTAGAAAAAATGTGTGCTTCAGTATGTATTTATTTCGGCTAGTGTGCGGCGTGTTCAGAAATCCTCATATTTCATTAGAAATCGGTTTGTTTGTCCTTGACAATTATTTAAGGAAAAAGAGACACAGATTGTTTTGTTATTGCTAGAGGTAATACTAACCTGCCAGAAACTGTGTCTCTTGGGAGAGTAATTAGACTGTTCAACCATATAGTCTCGAATATTAATATATATCACTTGAGAAAAGCCCAGTTTCGACATATGCTCCACGAATTTATTTATCAAAGTAATTTCGTGGAGTCTTCTGTTTAGCGAGCTTCGGGACATTTTAATTATTTTTGTTAGTAATAGTAAATACCTATTTGTTTCTCTTGTATTATATCATATTTCAGGATCGTATTAACTATACATTTGTATTTGTAATGATTCTGAAAGAAATAAATAAAATTGAAAAAAGGAAAAAAAAATGATAAGAATGGCAAAAGCAGCCTGGATCAAAGAAGATGGAGAATCATTTAGGTGGCCTACGTTCAAAAGTGGATGGACACAGGCCGAAAATGAAAATGAATTACCGTATTGTTCGTTACTTGTGGATCTATTAAAAATATTGCTCCAGAGACAAAGCTATGGGTCAAAGGATTTGAAAGCCATGTAAAAGATCGCGGTTTCGATTAAAGCTGAAGCTTAAAATAAAACTATACGAAATGAAAATAAATTTTAATTTTCTGGCGAGAAATACTAAATAACGATTTTAATTATATAAAAAAACAATAATTGTAATAAAGACATTGAGTAATCATACATTTTAAAACGAGTATTACATAAACTTATTTTATCTTCTCAGAATTCACATTAGAATTTATATATTAACTAAACGTATATAATTATTTAAAATACAAAATAATATATATTCTACTGTGTATCGAATGTTTTGTGTTGATATATCACTGAGTAGTGGAATTCCACAAAGGTAAACGTCACGTACAATGAGGTTCTGAATATAATCAAGGAAGATAGGCACCTAGTAAGAACCATCTCAGAGAGGCGAGCCCGATGGATCGATCACGTCATGCGCCACGATGGTCTTCTTTTCGACATTGTGAAAGGGATGGTTGAGGGTAGAAAACTTCAGAAGGCGCCCTAAACGAGAATATTTGCAGTTAGTGTTCAAGGACATGAGTTGTAGGTCTTATGCTGAGCTGAAGAGGATTACAGAGGATCGAGAAGAGTGGAGATCAAGATGCAAGATTTTGTTGCTGCAAACCAACCTGCTGGATTGATAATTCGAAGAAGAAACTGTATTAAAATATAAAATAAAGTTTCTTAATATAGATTTTACTGTGTTTTTGAAATTGAGAGATATTCAAAAGGCAGGGTTAATTAATTTGAAATGTGTTGCATGAATCAAGCCAGCGAAATAAAAAAAATATTCATCGCGACCCATATTGAAACAAAGTAAAATACTCTATGTTCGAAATGTATCTCAAAGCAAACGTTAAGAATTGAAATAAAAACATATATAGGTTCGAGACCCGAGTGGTACTTACTAAATAAATAGACTGTCGGTAACTAACTCATAATATAAAAAGCTTGTGAATAAATGTTGACTGATTGAATCATTAAAGCTCTGAATATATACTACAGAGACATCTGTCGTTATATGATGTTAACAATGGTATATATATACGTAAGGTTTCGAGTATCTACTCAGGCGGAGAATAGTCGTGTGGATAGCGCGGCGTGTAAAACGGAGCAAAGTGCGAGGCTCGTGGTTCGAAAAAAAAAATGTATATTTGTTTGTGTATATTTAATTATTAAAAACACATCGTTTCTTATAATTTCAAATATATTTTATTTGAAGTATGTAGTAAATACATGGATACAACATATATAATTATGTTAACTTGTGAAGACAATACGATATTGCAGGAAAGCGGAGAAAACAAGACTGCAAGCGAGGAAAAAAATAACATTTTCATATTTTCAAACAGTGCTCAAAGAAAAACTTTTTGAAAAATAATTGCGCAGGAAAAAATAAGCTTCTTGACGTATTTCTGAGAAGGATTTTGAAGAAAAACTTTGTAAAGTTTTTTCTTATTACTTTACCAACAAACTTTGAAATGAAGGTATGCCTTGATATCGGCAAGTAACAACCTCGAATCTGGTAAAGCGAATTACTGTATTTTTATGTAATAACGTAATATTGTTAAGATGAGTCAGTTTAATCACACAATTAAACTGATTACTACCTTTATTATCTATTTACTGGCTTTAACATCATAGATATATTTGACGGCAGGTATAGCTCAATTGTCAAAGCGTTTGCTTTGAAAGCCAAAGGTCGTGGTTTCGATACCCAACGGAGATTAAACAAAAAGGATCTCTAGTTGATTTCCGAGCTCTAAAATTACCCCTGGTTGATGTGAATCTGATCCCCCACCCGTAAAATGGCAGTCATAGCCTATTAATTAAAATTGTTTGTAGATGAAAGTCGTCCCGTGAAAACATCCTATTCATAGTAACTTCCTCGTAGTCTATGACGTTGGCGGATCAACACACCACATGCAGCGCTTAGCCATATGCACTATGGTAAGCGTCATTCTCCTGTATATGTTTTCATAAAATAATATAACATCAATCATCATCATTATTATACCAAGTACGCACCCCTAACTGGAGCATATGGCATTCACCCTCTGCCGGTATTCTCCTGTAAGTATTTACATCAAAAGAATATAGCGCCAGACTCTATATAAGCGTGCCTATTATTTATATAGCGCCCACTACTCGAGTTTTTCATTGAATATTCACATTCCGGCTTTTATATTTTAGATGCACTGTGAGCATAAATGTCTCCATGGTATGATGAGTGAGTATTATTTAAAAATATATGTATTTAAAAACAAGGCACAAAAAAATATTGACACATTTGAAAGTCGCTGGTTTAAATGATAAACGTCCCTAGATGGTACTCTTCCCATGCGAATTCCGAGTGCGTACTCATCCCCGTGATTCATGTTCCCCCTATTTATTACATTTTATCCTCATCCTTGCTCATTATGCCAACACTTAGTTCATTATTATTACTTTATGAACATCGAGAGTCAATACGAAAACTCGATATTTTAAATAAGAACCTCAACGTTATTTATTTTACATTTTCACGTTAAATAAATAAGCCCGAAAGTCAATATTAAAATTAAATAAGTAAGAATGGCCTGACCTAAGCCAATAATGAAGTCTATTCTGCAACTTTTTTCTTTTGGTACCATGTCAGAGTAATCCATTTTTGGCTATTTATTACTTAAGTGTAAATATTTTTGCCATCAGAAAAATATTACAAGAAAAATTTAAGCCATCATTCAAATATTAGGCACGTTAATAGTTTAAGTAAAATTGGACGACATTCGTTAACCTTACTTTTTAGTAATAGCTTATAACAATTCTTTAACCAACAATATAACAGTTTTCACAAGTTGAGGTTATTCCATTTAATAACATTTCTTTTTATAAAAATGCATGCAAGAGCACAAAAACCAGTTAAAACCAGTAGGCTATATTAAGCTCAGCTAGGATGGCTAGACATGAGTCAAAAAATATACAGGAAGAGCTGTCAAGATCTTACCAATGGCACTTAGGAAAGTATTCTGAAAGCTGACAAATCTAGATCAACACACATTTATATATATGATGAAAAACGAAAAAATCCGCAAAATAGTGAAAACCGAAAAAGTAGTTGCCAATTTTTTTTTTGGGGCCAACGGCCCCCGGGCCGGTCGCCTTGTACCTGCGCTCCTTGGGAGTACTGACCAAGGCATTGTTTTCAGAGTACTTTCTCGTTATACAAGTAACGGGTTTTGGTTAGCAACACCAAACGTGGGTGTAAAAGTTAGTAGTTCAGACGTTAAAATTTGGACTTTTAGACTTCTTCGCCGAAGGTCGCCGCGAATACAGAAAATGCATGGTAGTTGGGCTCCGTAAATATGAGATCGATATATCCAACCGGTCCAGACTTCTGTTGGATTACGCTAAGGAGCCTTTGCCTACCTAAATCTAATATTGGGCAATGCCACAGAACGTGTTCAGCGTCCTGCAAGGGGCTGCCGCATGGGCAGTCTGGACTATTAACGAGGCTAAACTTGAAGAGTTTAGCCTTAAAATTGCCGTGCCCAGTCATAAATTGACTAGGCTAGTGGTTTGGAATAAGCCACGGCATCTCTATTCTATCGAGGACGGAAGGAAAGAAAGAATATGTGTGTCGACCCTTGAGCGAGGTCGGCCATCTTCTCTGCTATGCTGCGAGCGCCGACAGCCTTACTTCTTTTTTGGTTTCTTACGTGATCTTACCCTGCGGAGGATTGAGACAAGTGCCCTCGACCTCCGCAGAGAAACCACGTCTAAGCAACGACGTAGCGGCGCTCACCTGCACTTGCAGATCCGGCAGCACCCCCGCAAGGATAATCAATGACTCGGTGGCAGAGGATCGATAAGCTTAAGTGAGAGAAGTGGGGTTCTTGGTTAGTTGGAAAAATTATGAAAGTCTACGATTTTCAATCAATCTATATTTTATTACAGTCGTGATATATAGTATCCCGACAATGGATAAATTTATAACCAAACGAAATCATGAATCAGACCAAAATATTAATGACACAGAGGGTACAAGTGGAAGAAGTAGTGACAATTTTACTAGACATCATACGTCTCATACAAAAGAAAATATATCAAGTAACATAAAAAAAATAATCGACAGTATTCTGAAGAACATTTATGTTTCGGTTTTACTGTTCAATAGCACGATGTATTGATGTTGAAAAAATATATAACTCCAAAATAAGTGTCGCCGGTAGGTTTCACTTAAGTATGCGCAATTTTGTGTTTATTATAAAAAAACTCTTCAAGCACTGAAAAATTGTATACATATTTTTTGAAAATTCTCCATTGGAAGGATTCTTACGGAAAAGTCCCCGCAGAAACAATAAAAGTCAATTTTCAAAACTAGGTAGCCGATACTGTAGCTTTCTATTGGAACGGAAAAATGTTAACGGCTTTATATACATACATGCAAATTTAATGAATAATGTCTACTTATAGTTATTTCTTATACTAATAAAAAATCTAATTGTTGTGCCAAAATTGGAACTCTTTTGGTACGAATGTTTGAGGAAAAAGTTACTCAACACCTGAAAACCCTGATTTTTCATTGTTCAAAAAGTTCAAAGAAAACTGGAAAAATGTGGGTCCTGGGATAAAACAGAGACATATAGAATAACTGGTATGACTCTACTCTTTTACTGAACTGAATCCACTTACAATATGCTCGACTATCGAAAATTAATAGAGCTTTCAATAACATTTCTTGGTTGAAATAAACATTTAAAGCAGAATTTAAAACTCGACTTAATGAAGTGATGCACCAAGCTCGATGAATGGTTAGAGCAACCTTATTATTATAATTATCATAACTTATCTCTCGTCAGAATTTCAAACAAGGCCGTTGTTTCAATCGAAAGCAAGTTTTTGTTCAATCGACTCTAAATTGATAACAGTTTTCTCAAGGACTGTCATCCTTTACGGTCAAAAAATGTTTGATTTTGACAAACTAAAACATAGGTGTTGACACAAAGAACAGTAAACGATAAGCTGCTAAATTAATGCGATACTTACATCACGAAACAATATTCTATTCAAGTTGTATGAAATACTGTGAAAGAGGAACATATCTACCAAACTACGTACAAAAACAAAAACAAATGAACCCAGATTATAAAAATAAAAAAACCGGATTTCCTGTAATATATAATAAAATATACATAATATGTACTTGATATATGTAAGATAGAGATAAAACAAAGCATTATATTTGCTGAATAAAAATTATGTTTTCAAAAGCTCCTTTTGGACTTCATAAAAAAATTTATATTAAAACTTCAACATCAAGTCGCTATCAGAAAACATTGCCCGATAGCAATACAATTTATGACGTAAGTCATAAAGACCAATCACATAAGAATAGAGGGTGAACCGATTACATTAAAAAAAAAAACCTAGTCATAACCCTTATATATATATAAGAATAATAAATATGTATAAATGTATATTTATTAATTATTCACAGTGTACATTATTTGTACAACCGGAAGGTTAAGTGAATTAAAAGTATATTTCGGCTTACTTACTATAAAATGTGGTTGTCAATTGTGCGTAGCATTAATATTTTATGTAATTTGCGTAGTGTAATAGCACTACGCAAAGAGCTGGAAAAATGAAAATCTCAATGAAAGGTACAAAATATAAGCCGCGTTTAAAAAAAATAAGAAAAGCAATGAGGAAATTGAAAGAAAAACTAAAAAGAAATATCACACTCTTTTCTGGCTTTAGAAAAATATTAAATTGTTAATTTAAGGGTTAAATATATAATTTATATTTCAATTTCTTATCACAATGTGTCGTTGATTTAAAACTTAACGTACCGTATACTCAGCTTCAAGGAAAGCTCTAAAGCAAACAATTATATATAAAATAATTAGTTTTTGTAAAGATTAGTTAAAATTTATTTTGCATTTTCGAAACCAATTTCAAATATTTCGGAACATCTATAATTAGTTGACAAAATATAAGCTGACTCATTTTATTTGTATTGACCGCAATGATATTCAATAATTGATGAAAAAGCATAAATGACACGTGCAAGACTTTCTGCATAGCAACACGGTAGAAAATAATTGTATGAATTCATAACCTTATATGGCACATTGCAACTAACGAGTGTGACCAAACGTTTATAATTAAATTAATTATCTTACTCAAGAAATCATAGCCACATAAGAAAAATATTTTAAATTGTAAAAAGGTTCATAAGATTAATTCATTGAATCAAAATTGATCTCTTAAATTAAGCCTTGCTTCTAGTAAATAACAAGTTATTACAGTAAACCGTTACAATGTAACTTTAATTTCTCAAGTATAAGTTACATATAAATATTTCCAATTTAACATTATGAAGTTTGAAATTTATCTTTCAAAAACACAAACATTGTATTTAAAACCCACCTTTTGCAAAACTATTGAATTAAATTAGCTCTTAGTTTTAAAAACTTTTACTCGTGCTCGTAGTCATCTATTGTTTTCCATTTCAGTTGGGATCTATGGAGGTGTGTGGAGTATGCATACTCAATTCGGTTCAACTGCAATTCTGTTGGTAAATGGGTTTCATTTAGATCCCTTTTTAATATTTTTTTCTTTTTTCAACGTCATTGGTTTCATAGATTTACGAACGTCATTGTTACATCGATTGCCAACACGCTATTTTTATAGTATTATGTAATCTTATCATAATATTATTTGATTCCTTTATTTTCTTTGCTTTTGTGAATATCTATTCACTGAACTTTTGGTTACAATAATTTTATAAAAATCGAAATCAAGCGTTTTTATTTTCCCAGAAGTCTTCGAAATAAGATCTAATGCTTAAAGTCTATGTTATTCAACTGCCCTAGATGCGACATGTTGGCACCTGAAATACGAGCCATGTTGTTGAGATCGTCAAGTACTTAATTAAAATTATAAAAAAAGTAATTTCTGTACATACAATAATGTTCTGTTGATGTTCATTACAGGGTTGCTGATAAGATGGCGTCTTCAATGATGAACGTGAGGCATCGTGATAACATGCACATAAGAGGAGCTGAGGTGGAGATTGGATATGTAGGAGTAAATAAGACCAATGATGGCGCGTCGAAGGCCAGGGACCTGCGCTAGTGCTCCAGCAGCGACACCGATGGCGAACTCTGCACCATCTAGTCTACTTTTTGCACCTTTTCGTCTATCTAGTTACCTTCGCAACCCACATAAGTCTGATTTTTACCTTTGTTACCTTTAAAGTAACCAAAAATTCATTATCTTAGGGATCCGGGATTATTTAAAAATATTGAATGCATTTTTATATAATACTAGCTGACCCGGCAGACTTCGTACTGCGTCAATCGATTAATAAAAGATCTAAACTTTTGCATAAAATAATCTTAAAACATACAAAACGAATCCGTATTTAATAAAAAAGCATTTTTTGAATGAAGCATGAAGTTTTATTATTATTTTCGACACATCATGTTGCTTACTTACAAAACAGAGTTTTTCTGAAATACTGGCTATTTATAAGGCTTAAATTTGATATTGACAGACACACCCTGTTAATGATACAGTATGATAATCAATTAAAAGCTGTCTCATAAACTATATTTTTTGTTTTGTTTTGTGGTGCGTAAATAAACAAAAAAGACGGTTTTCCGACGCGCGAAAACGCGACGTATTTGTTCATGCGCGAAACAGGGAAACTCCAAGTTGATTCCGCAAACTTCTAACGACTGTCCTGGCAATTTATTTATGGTCATCGCAAAAGACAGACGTATTGGAAATTGTAAGCGCTTAAAATCGAATGATAAATCCGTTGGAATCATCGGTATCCGCGGGATCAAGACATCCTCTCCTTTGTATTTTCCTTTCATGATTGTTGCCTTAATGACGTTATTCATCAGCTTTTTCACAGCCAGTCTTGTTCCATTGCACAGTCGAGGTTGATTATAGTTACGCAGCAGGATGACAACTGATCCTACTTTTAACTACAAATTGTGAGGTGGTAATCCAGACCATTCCAGTGAATTTAAAAACTCCGTGGGATAGTTGACTACGTTATCCTGGTTTATAACGGTGTAGATTGATTTGAAGGAAACCAACTGACCTGGAAGAAAATTCTGAATGGTGACATTGAGATCCTCGACATCTTAATTTTTCGCTGTCAATATTGCTCGTTCACCCAGCCAATTATGGTCATTGAACTTTTGCGCTATATCTGGGAAAAAACGCTGAATAAGCTCCTCTTTTGAGTCTGTGATGTGACAGAAATCTGTGGGTAATGTGATGAATCAGGTTGAGGTGTCCACTGCAACTTTATTATTTCCAATGTCTAACAATTGCTTCGAAAACACATTTGCAGTTTCGTCTTGTTGCAAAAATACTCGCATGTTAGTTGTTAATTGGAGTATCTTTACATACTGCCACAAATTCGATGATATTAGGCATGCATTACGTTCATCAGCAACAGTTGATCGGGAAATAACTGGAAGAGTCTGACGAAAATCACCTGACAACAGAATCATGGCCCCACCAAAAATATTTTGGTTGTCACAAAGATCTTTCAACATTCTGTCCAGTGCCTCCAGTGACCTCTTATGGGCCATTGTGCATTCATCCCAAACAATCAATTTGCATACCTGTAGGATCTTGGCCATTGCGCTATTTTTGATGATGTTGCAAATTGGTGTTTCAGTAATTTGCATGTTTGATGGTAATTTCAAGGCAGAATGTGCAGTTCGCCCGCCTTCTAGCAGAGTCGCAGCTATTCCAGATGAAGCCAACGCTAGAGCAACATCATTTCGCAATCTTATCCTCGCCAAAAGCAATGAAATTAAGAACGTTTTTCCGGTTCCTCCAGGAGCATCAAGGAAATAAATTCCATCCGATCCACTGTTCACGGCTTCTATAAAAGTGTTGTACGCAATTCTTTGTTTTTGATTTAATTGTGGAACATTTGTACGAACTGCTTCGGCCAATGCTTCAATGTTGTAATTTTGTTCTCTTTGCAACTTGTGGTTTAATGCATCGTGCATATGACGATTTGGTGCAGTCATTTCCAAACACGACAATACTTTATTTGCCAACAATAAATACATATCTTCTATCATGATCAATGTCTCATTGCAAATTTCTGCAGTCATTTGTAGTGTAGGATTCAAAGTTTGACGGCGCACACGATGCAAAACATCCTAAGACATGTCATCCCTATACTTAACCCACAAATCTTTTGGATTCGAGTGGAAACCTGTCGATATGATAATCGCAAACAATGTACGAATTTGATGCGGCGATGAAGATATTACGGAATCCTTGAGCGTATCATCCCAGTGCGAATCGTTCTCAAGTAAATGTTATAGTTGACATGCCTCTCAGCATTCAGCAAAGTGCGAGCAAAATTATTAGTTTGATAGACTGTGAAGAAACTTGTTAATGTTGTCAACGGTGGACGTGCCGCTCTGTCTGCCGCGTTAGATTCATTCAAATAAACTCGTTGACCATTTTCTAAATGGACTGCCAAATGGACTACTGTAGGGTGTCTTTCATGGATCGCAAATGAAAAGATACGCCAAATCGCTTTGTTGCTACTTACATAGCGACCCATCTGGTACTGTGATATTTCATCATTTGCATTGGTTACAGTGAAGACAGCCATATCGTTACCTTTGTTAACATATTTACATATGTACTTTATCGACTATTTTCTTGATCTGTCTCTCTCTGGTCATCAGTGCGGTTAGCACGTGAGGTAGCTCTTCGCACATTTGATTGACTGCGACGACCTAAGTCAGATCGTCTTCTCCTCGGCATCGTTATTAATCAAAGTGAGAAAAATTCTCGCTCACTTAGCAGTTAAGTGTCACTATCACAAAATATCAACAACAACAACAAGAACCGCGTCAGTGTTGACAGTTCACTCGTTCGCTTTGCGGTTCCATTTCGCAGAGGTACCAACCGATGATGTTGCCATATACTGCAGATCACCAAAGTAAAGAAAGTTCTCGCGCACTCATAGATATCGTAACACAATATCGTAATACTTTTTTCCGTGTTCTGAATTGCGACAGGATGGATTGACATATTGGTTGGTTGTCAAATCTAATGTCAAATATTATGGTTGCGTTCAGAAATTTAATTTGTGACAAAACTTAATATTTATACATACTTTGAATATATACTATGGTGACATCTGTCGTACGATTATAACAATGATATAAATACTAGTTTCACCGCAAGTCAGTCTGGGCATAGCAATGGCGCGATTCGCCGAGCGGTATGAATACCTGGGCATAGTTGGATTCCAAGGTCCGCGGTTCGCATCCCGCTTCTGCCGTTATTTTTGTGCTTGGATTGACGCGTTGAAAAAAGAATTTTATGTTTAGTATATGTATATTTAAGTAATAATAATATTGTAATATAGTCAATGATCTATAAAAGTAGATTAGAATATTGAAATAATAAAATAATATTCTAATAAAAATTAAAAAATTAATTAAATTGTTTTATTTTTAATAAATATTTTGAATGCTTTTTTTCTTTTTATTATAATTTTTGAGGGACACACTCTACTTTTTGATACATTTGTAATGAATTTCTACTTATTTTTACAAAATAAACACATTTGGTTGATCGAAAATACATGTATCTTAAATGCAAGGTATCCGTTTCTTTGTTATAAAGCAGCACAACTGTAAGTCCAGCATATTACTTGAGTTTGTCTTTTTTTTTTGTATTATGAAACATTCAAGTTACGGCAAATTTGCACAAGGACGATAAAATAAGCAATATAATTAGGTTTTTTTTTTAAATCACATTATTAGGTAATAATTATGAAATAAATAAATCTATATATATAAAAGAAAGACGGGTTTTTCCGGTTTTTATAACTCAAGAACGGCCTAACCGACTTGGCTGAAAATTGGTGGAAAGGTAGCTTAGAACCCAAAAACGTCCATATGATACTCAAAATTGATATGATTAAGAAAAAATATTGAACATTTACGTAAACATGTTTTCATAGAAGACTATTGTAACTTGACAGCTGTTAGTTGAGACGGTGTTGCCATAGCCAGCAACATAACTAAAAATGACGCAATAGTAGGTATTGTATGTAGGTACCTACGTAAGGTACGGAATATTTTGAAACAAAAAAGAAAACGATAGGCAGGAAAAAAAAGACAAAAACAAAATAAATATTAGTGAAAATATCAGTTTAATCTTTTATTTGTTAAAAATGTCATAACAAAAAGCAAATGGAAAGGCATCTTCTTATTCTATTGTGTTATTTTTATTTTTTATTATTTTCTCTATTTATTGTATATTTATGTATACTCTATGTTTCTAAATATTTGTAAAAAAAAATGGAATTTCGATTCTGTATATAAATAAATAAATAAATATATAGATGTGCCATCTATGTTTTTTTTTTGTCTATGGTTTGATAGATATTTTGTCAATCGGTTGACGTTTTGTTTCGACAACGTTTTGCTGATTCTATTATTGATTATTGATAATGCCGACACCAAAACGTTCGAATCTTTCACAACAAAGCCGTCACGCAACAAGGAATCGAAACATTGTCAATGAAAGGACTGACGAAGAGCAAAAAATCTCGCGTGAACAATCCATCAAACCCATCTAACCTGTGGCACAAATACAAGAATAATATGTCAGAAGATATTTTACATCAAATTCGTGTTAGATCAAGAAATCCTGATCTTAAGATGAATGAGGAAATACATAATCGGGCTTTGCTCTTAATCGAAGACATGTGTTAACCTCATGTGCGGTAGTTTATTAGTCAGGTTAGGAATGCCAGCACCAAATCGTGAAATGAATGACGCATTTAATCGAGAATTGGAACGGGAACGTGAATATGATCACCATGAATTAGATTTAGTAGTTCAAACGAATGTACCGCTGTTGAATCCTCAACAAAAGGAAGTTTATGATACATTAATGAAGGCAATTGATGATGAAAATGGTGGTTTATATTTCCTGGATGCCCCTGGTGGAACTGGTAAGACATTGCTCATGTCAGTAGTTTTAGCCACTGTCCGTGCGAGATCCAACATTGCGGTTTCATTTGCTTCTTCTGGAATAGCAGCCACATTGTTAGAAGGATGCCGTACGGCTCATTCAGCATTAAAATTGCCGTTAAATCTTCAAACTATTGAAGAACCTACATGTAATATTTCAAAACACTCCGCAATGGCTAAAGTTTTATCAGAATCGAAAATCATCATCTGAGACAAATGCACAATGGCGCATAAACGTGCATTGGAAGCAGTTAACCGATCATTGAAAGATTTACGCAATGACTCGAGATGTTTTGGAGGCGCAATGATTTTACTGTCTGGCGATTAACGTCAAACACTGCCAGTAATTCCAAGATCAACTGCTGCCAACGAAATTAACGCTTGCCTAAAATCGTCGAATCTATGGCGCTATGTAAAGAAGCTTCAACTGACAACAAACATGAGAGTTGCATTGATGAATGATACATCTGCTGAAGATTTCTCTGAGCAATTGCTGACTATCGGTAATGGTCGAGTACCTGTCGACTTATCGAATGGATTGATTTCATTTCCTCCGAATTTCTGGATCTTTGTCTCATCGAAAGACGAACTCATCAACAAAGTATTCCCAAACATCATTACTAACCACAAAAATAATGAATGGTTGAGTGAGCGAGCAATTTTGGCGGCTAAGAATAAAGATATAGACGACCTTAACTACATAATTCAGAATGATATCATTGGTACACTGCATTCATACAAATCTTTTGACTGTGTAACGAATGAAGACGAAGCCACTAACTATCCAATTGAATTTTTAAATTCATTGGATGTGCCTGGCTTACCACCGCACAATTTACGACTAAAAGTTGGCTCCGTGGTAATCATGCTTCGAGACATAAACCAACCAAAACTGTGCAATGGGACGCGTTTGGTGATAAGTAAATTGATGAACAATGTGATTTACGCGACGATACTCAAAGGAAAATTCGAAGGTGAAGAAGTCCTCATTCCGAGGATCCCGATGATCCCAACCGATATGCCGTTTGAGTTTAAGCGACATCAATTTCCGGTCCGTCTTGCATTCGCCATGACCATTAACAAATCACAAGGCCAATCCTTGAAAGTTTGTGGTCTGAATCTTGAAAATCCATGTTTTTCCCATGGTCAATTATATGTGGCATGTTCACGGGTTGGAAGACAATCTGCGTTATTTGTTCTTGCGCCTGATAATAAAACAAAAAATGTCGTCTACCACAAGGTGCTTCACTGAAGAGTGCAACCCATCAGATATCTGAAACACGTCGTTCATATGACACGTCGCAATACCCACTGATGTTTTGGCAAGGAGAAAATGGATATTATTTCAATATCAAAATGAAAAATCCATTGAATGGTGAGTAATCAATATATATATAATCAATATCATAGTTTTGATTCCGTCATGACATACATTTTTCAGAGCTTGGTTTTGCTTTAGGTTTCCAATAAATGACCAATTACACTGCTTATTACCAGGAAAATAAAAGACTTAAAGATTTAGATGTTTTTTTAGAGAAAATTTGACAAATAGCTGGCAAACGATTGGAAATCATTTATCTTCACCCCTTTATAATTATGCTACAAATATGGATGTTAGCTTTACATACAAAATTACAAATCTTTTCTCTTAATTTCAGGTGAAGAAACTACCAAGAATCTAAGCTCGATGAATTATAACGCATATCGTTTGACGATTCGTCGAAATGGTGACAACTACTTGCTGAAGTTTCATCGATTACTGCAATAGAATTCAACCAGACCAAATATATGATATCATATGTACCGAAAAATTCAACTTAATAAAATCCAAAATCTGCTCATTTATTGCCTTTCGGGTGAAACAAAGTTCACCGGGTCAGCTAGTTATAAATATTATATTTTTTTCATTCCATACAAACTCGAAAATCACATATTTACACAAAGTTATTCACATTAAGTAATCTACACAAATATACAACAAAAATCAATTAAAAATCAAAAATATCTTAGTTAAATAATTTTTTTTCAAACATACGATTAAAAGCATCTATATAAAATAACTAAATTTATGCACTACAGCCCGAGAATCACGCATCATCCTTGTTATTACAGGAATTTACTATGAATGGGTGGTCTTCACGGGACGACTTTCGTCTACCACCAATTTTAATTAATAGGCTATGACTGTCATATTACGGGTGAGAGATTAAATTCACACCAACCGGGTGTATTTTAGAGCTCAGAAAGCGAATAACATTTTGTTTTTTTAATCTTCGTGAGGATCGAACCCACGACCTTTGGCTAGCAAAACAAACGCTTTGTCCATTGAGCTATACCTGCCGGCATTATATGCTTGTAAAACTGAATAGTTGGATACTCAATGCGCATAAAAATGTGCTGAATGTGTTAAGATTATGAAGATTGCAAGTGATCTCACTATACCAAGGAACTTTCCAAAGTTTCGTATTGAAATGTAAGAATTAGTTCTTAATTTTGCGATAAAGTAGTGGAAGAGTGAAAAGTAGGAATGAAAACGTAACCCAACATTGAATTTGTGATTCAAGAATAGAAGGTTAAGCGTTACTATCAATACTTAGAACCTTGTCCGAATTACAAATAATGATTAAATTCAAATTAAGACACCTATACATATAACATTTTAGTGTATGCGATAGTATTGTACTCGTAGAACGAGTAGTTTTGTCATCGCCTTAAGAAAATTAAAACCATAGATTTTTTAATCACCGACACATGGTGATGCAGAAATATCATATGTGCATCTTCTTCTTCGTGTCAGCGACGTCAAATTATTTTTGCCGAGAATCTGGCAACATCGATAGCTCGTGTGTTGCCCAGCATTAGGTCCAGCTTGTTGGGCACATGGAGCAGGATCTTAGGTGTAAGGTGGTCTGCAGTATCCACAGTCACTCAATAGTGATTCTTCCTGCCGAAGCTTTCCCCACCGCTCGAAGTTGTCCTTTGTTCTACCAACTCTGGTTTTAATCTGTTCAGGGATTTCCAGGTCCAGATCTGTGGATTATATTGTGCTTACCATGTCACATATATCAAAGCACTGCATGTGTAGTAGACCAACGACATAGACATTCGCGCATCATCTATTTATTACAAAAATTCACTATGAATGTGTGGTTATTACGAAATGATTTTTATCTATCACCAATTGTAATAAATACTACGTCTTGTAATTTTACGCGTAAGGTATCAAATTCACACTGACCGGGAGTAGTTATAAAGATTAGAAATGGACTTAAAATATATTTTTTAATCTCCGTTGGGGATCGAACCCACAACCTTCGCCTTAATAAGAAAACGACTATTCAGGCATACTCATCTATTATTTTGTTTGATTGAAATTGGCAATAAACAAAGTTTATAGTAAAAGCCTTCAAGTGATCGTTATGGCTTTTATATGCAGGCGCACACACTTCCGGTTGCAAAAGCGCTTAGCCTCCTTGAATACGGTTCCTTTGCACGGAGCCCAGAGGGATGAAAGAACAACAAAAATCGACAAAGACTTTCCTCTGGCGCGCTTATTTCTATGCTTTTCCACACAAGAGTGCCTGCATTAAGATACTTGATTCTTATTGTGTATGCTCTCGATTCATTCTTTAGTATAAAGTAAAAGATTTTATAATTATAATATTCATAAAAATATATTCTTGTTTTTTAATTTTATTTAATTTTCAATTTCATTTATTTATTTCTTTCAGAAATATTACAAATACAAATATATTTAGTACGATCCTGAAATAAGATAAAATAGAAACAATTTATTAAATTATTAAGAATAATTATTAAAATGTTCTGGAGCTCGCTAAACAGAAGGCTCCACGAAATTACTTTGATAAATAAATTCGTGGAGCTCATGTTGAAACTGGGCTTCTCTCAAGTGAAATATATCAATATTCGAGGCGATATGGTTGAACAGTCTGATCACTCTCTCAAGAGGCATAGTTTCTGGCAGGTTAAAATTACCTCGTAGAAAGAACAAACAATCTGTGTCTCTTTTTCCTCAAATAATTGTAAGGGACAAACAAAATGATTTCTAACGAAATATCAGGATTTCTGAACACGCCACACACTAGCCGAAAAAAATGCATACTCAAGCACACATTTATTCTAGTTCTCAACTCAATGTATCCCAAAATACCCTGTATGATGTCATCAGTCCATCGTCCAGGGGGTCGGCCGACTATCCACTTTCCAGTATTTTGACGTGACTTGAACATTTTTTTTTTTAATATGAATACAGATGCGAAGTTTCACGTTCAGACATATAAATGCGCAGTGCTCTCAATCAGTCTCTCCAATATTTGAACCCTCTTGTATGACCTTTTTTATTTGAGCCTCATGTCACAATCACGGGTGACGTCTTCTGCGGCTGGCTGCAAGTAGCGGACACGACCATCTTTGATGCTAGTGATGGCACTGTGTAGGTGGCGGCTAGTACTGCAGGAGATGTCTTTGGCAGTTGACTAGATTTCAGCGGCTGACTGCAGGTAGCAGACACCGTCATGATGTCTGTGTCTGTGATGTCTGTGATGTCTGTGATGTCTGTGATGTCTGTGATGTCTGTGATGTCTGTGATGTCTGTGATATTTGTGATCTTCGTGATGGGACTGAGTAGGTAGCGGACACCAGCGCCTCGGTTGTGGTTTTATTCTTACATTTTTTGGGCGCATGCCCAAGAATTTCCATTAGCCCTTCAACCTGAACCGAGAGTATCTTTACTTTTTCTCGGAGGGCGTAATGATCTCCAATGATCCCAGCCGTTTAAGTGATCACCTTTGACGTTATCTCTTGAAGACGGAACTTCTGCGTGACGGTGGCTTTTAATGACTGCTCCGACAATACACCACAGGCGGCTTCCATCAGCTCGCTGATGATGTCAATATCAGCGGCTGGTGGTGAGAGTGAGAGCTGAGAAGACGGCAAAGGCGTGGCGGGGTTTGTGAGCGACGAGGCGTCCAGCCTCGAGATGGTGGAGGCGTATGTTGAAGCGAGGGCGGGGGAAACAGAGAGTTGAGGCGAAGACAGCAGGTGGTGATGCAGCAGAGAAGGCTGGAGCGGGCGGCGAATTCTGTTAGGGCGGCTGCCGTTTCTTCCGGCGGCCTGCGATCGTGTCTGGATAGGTTAGTGAAGCCCTCTCGCAGCCGGATATAATTACTTATTCCTCCGATTGATGAACATGGGGAGCATCTTCGTTGATGGTCCTCTCGGCCCTTTCCCAGAGGGAGGCTTCCGTGAGGTCATTTTGACGAGATTATCTCTCTAGTCAGAATTTCAAACAAGGCCGTTGTTTCAATCGAAAGCAAGTTTTTGTTCAATCAACTCAAAATTGATAACAGTTTTCTCAAGGACTGTCATCCTTTACGGTTTCAAGAATGTGAATTTGACACACTAAAACATAGGCGTTGACACAAAGAACAGTTAACCATAAGCTGTTAAAATAATGCGATACTTTCATCATGAAACAATTCCATTAAAGTTTTATGTAATACTATTGCAGAGGATCAAAACTAACAAATTACGTACAAAAACAAAAAAACAGATGAACCCTGATTATTTAAAGCAAAAATTAAGATTTTCTCTAATAGATAGTAATATTTATGTATTATGTAAAAAATATTTGTAAGATAGAGATAAAACAGCGTTTTATTTGCTGAATATACATTAAGGACCAAATAACATAAGAATAGAGGTGAGCCGATTTCATTCAAATCCTAATATATATATATATATATATAGATATATATTTAAATATATATTTTTACCGTGTGGCTGTATTACGCAATAATGATACTCTTGGCTTTACTAGAACAACACAAATTGCCAACCATGCAGCGACTTTATGGTACCTTTTTTTAATTTTTAACATATTACTAATACAATCGTATAATAGGTTTTGAAAGCAGTTACCTGCGAAGAATACTTCATCATCAGCCTGTGTCCGTCCACTGTTGAACGTAGGCCTCCCGAACGAGTCAAATATAACTTAGGGATAATACATAAATAACTCAATTTCGTGAAGAATGACGAAGTGAGAAAGTGGGAAAGGCAGCCATCTCCATACTGCAATCCGTCAAGAGATGAATATGCTCCTGGCTGAGACATTATATTATTCTAACATAGTTTATTGCGTCATTTACAGTCAGTCAAAAGACGTAAGTAGACGTGTTGAGATATACGAGTATATATTAGATGTTGCAAGAGAGCATAACAAACAACTATCCATCTTCAAGCCCCCGGGCTCGCGTCGTCCTTGAAGGTCATCAGAAACTATAAAAATAGTATCATCGGTGGAGCTGCGGAAGGCAGAGCTTTTGGCGATATTTCGTGACAACCATATGCTTAAGTTAAGAGAGCGGACATAATCATGATGATGACTGCTGGAACAAATCAGACATCGTATTCCAGCCGAGCGCTACTTACAAACCTTTGTGTTGATGCCCTTACGGCCGCATTGCAAGAACGTTGGTTCTTCCACGAAAGGTAGAACTACTTTTCTGTTCTTCCCAGATATTTACTTCAGACTAACTGCCAAATGGATAAGCCCTGAACACTGGTATACCCAACTAATGACTGGGCACGGCGCTTTTAATGACAGATTATACTCATTTAATTTAGTTTCAAACCCTAGTTGCCCCTGTGGTGCCCCCTTCCTGTCCTCAGAGCACATTTATGGCACTGACAGTTCCTTTGGTAAGAAAGGGGAGTCCTCTTCGATGCAGTTTGAGGGAATCGCCTTAGCCCTATCGGGCATGCAGACTTTGTAGCCACTAAAAAAAATTCACGAATTATTGCTCTTATTTTCAGTAAGAGAAACTATCTTTCATTTCCATCTCTTTACAGCCCATGAATGCGATTCTAATCTCTTTCACGGGTTTTTTTTATTTAGCACTTCTGTGCAGTGAACACAATTGTCCAGAAGGGACTCCCACTGGACTTATGTGTTGCTAACTAATTATCCTAATCTGAATGAGTGCATCATCAAGGCGACTTGTCCTCTGGTGTGATGGCGAGTAAAGTCCAGTCCAGTCGAACGAATCTTATAATTTCATTACGTTTTAAAATAATATTGCACGACCTGGCAACACCGGTGGTTTGCTCGCTGCAACGCAAATAACTTAGACATTTATCGCGCTGGTCACATTACACTTTTCAAAACAAAAATCAACGCTGCAAATTCGTCACTTTTTTTAAACAAACATCTACAAGTGATTTTTGCTCAGTCTATATGCGGCGTTCAGCGAGTTCGCATCATTCACGATGCAATCAATACTAAGTGGCTAAAATAAATGTTTAAATATTATTATTTCACATTCGACTTCTTCGAATCTTTTCATTTCAATTAACTATTTGATACTTTTTTGCTAGAAAATAATTTAACAGTGTGTAATTAATATGTGTGTTAATTGTGATATTTTTTAAACTTTGTTTTGTGCAAGCGTTTTAATTTTATATTTTATGGAGTGTGTGTTAACAATGGTTTTAACTTCTGAAAAACTTATAAATTAATGTGATGATGGTGATTTTAACAAAAATATTGTAAATGATTTAACCGCAAGTCTTCGAGAGTCTTTTCTGGACGAAGGTGTGGATTTGGACGTTCTAGACTACCTACAAAATTCGTGGACCAGTAAACTACAGCAGGAAACTAATCTAACAGGAAATTAATATTAATTCTGCAATGTCTCAACCTCCTTACAATGGTGATATGAATGCTCAAAATGGTATGTGGCATTCAATAGACTCCAACCCTATGGCTAACTTGAGGCAACGGTGGGAGAACCGAAGAGTTGCGATACCTCAGCCAGTTCAAAATGTATTCAATGCCAATCCTGTGCAGCCTGAAATATGGCATCCATGGGAATCAAACAGGCAGTCTAGAAATGCAGATAATGAGGCACACGACCTTGTTAGTAACCCTATTCCGACAAATAATATCAACCCTGAAGTTGGTAATACTTCTATGGGGCCGCCGTGGAAAAATGAACAGCAAACCAACACTATTTTCAAGAATCAACTCGCCCCTGTAGAGGTTTTTATGCCCGAAAACACTCCAGGAGTTCGGCCTGAAAGCTTTATATTGTTTGTATTGAGAAGCTTTTTAAAGATCTTGGAGAGAATGCCATTCGTCGAAGCTTCAGTTGTATGGCACAATTATATAATTTTAGCTCTGTCGGGTAAAGAATACATATTGTTCTTGGGAAATACACCCAGGATGTCACTAATAGGACAATTTTTACGAAATATTCGTTACAGAGTAACGCTACCTTGCTTAAATGTGCCTGACGATGTAACGATAGCTTCGCTTCGCAGAGCCTCCAGTGTAAATTATATGCCAATGAAAACACGGAAGTAATACCTTCTGATAACAAATACACTGTCAAAAATGATATACCGACAACTTCCAGCAGCCCTTCGAAAAAACGAAGACTTCATAGATGTGAGAAAAAACATTCAAGGCCATGTCGCAGACACCGGCTACCCAAGAATGTCATTGCCGAATCACTTACCAATAACGAAGTATCTAAAGCGTGTAATATTAATTACCATTTCAAAAAATTACACCTCCTCAAAGGATCGCTCACGAATACTGTCCTATCAAATAATAAAAGAGAATGTATTTTCGGTGAAGCGGGTACAGGCCCATCAAGCACAGATGACAGTTATATCGAAAAAGCGGTACAAAATATCACTTACAATTATAACAAAGCTGTTGAGAGCGTGGTTGAGACACGTTCCAACCATAGACATAATAATCCCAGAAATCATCTCGACGACAAAGTAACTTTGCGTTCTTTGCTCAAACAACCAGTGAGATCCAGCAGCCATCTTACGGAGGAACTAATTGCAAAACCACCCAAAACTAAACGCATAATATCCATGAACAGAAACATCAAAATCGTTCCTGAGGCCAAGGGGTCAAACGACATAGTCATAGACGTTGTAGGCGATTAGTTTGCATGCTTTGACTATAAGAACGCACGTTAATTCATCGCCGTCTAACGATTCTTGAACAATACATGTATATGATACATCAACTTGAACATTGCAATACATCTGTTTCAAAATTGTCAATATAAACATTGCATCGTTAATAATTGCTTTTTATTAAAAAATTTTTTTTTTTGAACAGTGTTTACAGACATTAAAGTTTTTTAAATTAAAGTTTTTTTTTAAATAAGATTAATTGCTTAAATATAATTTATTTTCATTTTGAAATTA
>JAGTXR010000489.1:0-60007 GCA_022606575.1 Glossosoma conforme
TGATAATAATGATAAGTGAAGAATCACTTTATGATGACTGATTAACTTCTTAGAAATAGTCCTCTAAAAATTAAAAAATATAATGTTTCGAGAATTATTATAATTGTAACATTTTACCACATAAGTGGAGCATTCCTTATATTATTGTTCTGTGATAATACACGTTTTTCACTTTTAGAGGAAATAAAATTTTAATTTTTTTTTTATTTATCTAAATGTTTATATGTATATTTTTTATTACAACCTGTAAGTATTTATAATAGATATTTATGTATTTTTATTTACTGTATATGTGACACAGAATTAGCGAAATTGATAAGTACATGAAATATGCTATCCTAGGGCTTTATTAATAAATTAGGAAAAAAGTTTGTTGCCATGGGCTTGCAATTAGATGTAGGATGGATTACATTCCTAAGTATCATTCGATTTATCGTTATACTTTTAAAAATGTTGCTTTTATATATTTTTGAGCCACTTACGACTGTTCGGTATTTCAGGAGTGATTTATCCTAATGTAATGTCTGAAAATAAATTGTCACTACGAGAAATTTCACAAATTCTGTGTAACTTATATAAAATGACTTACCTCCGTCACCAACAGCTTGTGTTTATCCCCTGCTAGAAGTGGGACCCCTGCAAAAGTCTCGTTCCTCTCCTGGTCCTCCTTCCAGCCTTCTCCATTTTATTTTTGTAAGTCAACTTTATAAAAATTGTTGTTTTCTTAGTAGTGAATAATTATTAATTTGGCACCAATCAAAACATATCATAATTAATATATGTAGTAATGACAAACACCTCAATCCCAAATAACTAGACCAATGATTCATTTCTTTTTATGACCTGCATAAGCAAAACAAGACATCTCCGTCAACTAGGAGCGCAATGGGCATTGTATTATTACAATTGATCATATTGATCATATTCTAAAAATGGAGCAAGATACAGAGCCAACAATACCAAAGTAATACACCTAAAAGTTTTACTCGCTTATATTTTTCTAAGAATCAGAGACCATGTCTAAAAAGACATCTCATTGTAACTTCAGAAGTTTGCAATGTTGGATTAGAGGCGGACGAAGTTATTTACTCTTTCCAAATATATATCATTGATAAATAACTATTATTGAATAAACCAACTCAAAACTAAATAAATTCTTAATCCTGAAGAAGACCCCTGCAATGGCGGTCGAAATATTGGTTGAAAAAAGTTCACCATACACGGCTCAACCCAAAAGCCACAACATCAACTATTATGAGATTGGTTTTACACATTTTTAGGCCAATTTTTATTATGATAAAGAGAAAAGAAAAACAACAATTTGAAGATATGTTTTTTTTTGTTAAAAACCCTTTGCCTCTTATTCTTTCAATTGTTATTATGATTATGTTATGTGAATCCTATATTAATAAAAGTATATATAATAATTAAAGTGCGTTTATTATTTTTAAAATAACAGTTTTGATCTTTAAAATAAGAATTTGTTTTAAAAATTATACAATTTAAACAATTTATATATCTTATGCCCTTTTAATGAATAAGAAGAATAGCGGGAGTGACCTGGATGCGGAAGGCGGAGGATCGAAGTGGACGGACACAGGCTGATGATGATGATGATGATGATGCCCTTTTAATGAAAATATTTATTATGTCATCATCATAACATTGTCAATTGCCATAAAAATGCAAGTTCATTTAATTATTTATTTTTTCAGCAATATCAAATTATTTTAGTGAATGAAGTGAAGAATATTATTAAGATATGCTGGTTGTGGAAGACAGAGGATCTTGAGGGATGTAAACTCATACCGGAAGTTTATGTTCAATTGAGGACACAGGTTGATGATGATTTATATATATATATATATATATATATATATATATATATATATATATATATATATATATATATATATATATATATATATATATATATATATATATATATTTCTACCCCATGAATGGATAATGAAAAAATAAACTGAATAGCCAATCTTGCCATGGAGTGTCATGAATTGTTAGAATATACAGTGGTACCTGGACATACGAGTGCCCCAACATACAAGCTTTTTGAGATACGAGCCGTCGAGTAAGCAATTTTTTGCTTTAAAATACGAGAAAAATTTGAGATACGAGCAATCGGCTTAGCAAGTCAGCAGGTCGCGTGAATTCCACCTGCCACCGTCAAAGAATCAGTTATCAGTGTGCTCTCGCTGTCAAAGCATCTTTGATAAGTTGTCCTCGCGTTTTGTGACTTTTGTACATTTTTGAGAAATTTGCTTTGAGATACGAGTAATTTGAAATATGAGTAAGGTTGCAGAACGAATTAAATTCGTATGTCGAAGTACCACTGTATATTAATTACAAGAAATTAAAAAACCCATACAAATATTTTCAAAATTTTATTTCAATTTTATGTTACAAAAATTAAGTCAAAATAATATAAAGATATCTGAAAATCAAATATGATATTTATAAAAGCATGTGTAATGAATTATGTTATTCAATTACTTAAAATAATATTAGATTTTAAAAATTAAATTATTCCATATTACTGCAATCTTGTTGCTAATTTTCTATAAAAATAAATTACAGTATAATACTCCTATAAAGAAAAAGAAAACCTATCTGGGTAATATTATTGTGTGTACTTACTAATTAAGATAAATTGATTTTTAGTTTATTTCATGACAAATATCTGGGTGAAATAATACTAGATTGTTTATTTACGACATTTGAGTAGAATGGTATATCTGACAATAATATACCTACAACAATAAAAATCATAATCATATTAAAAATAGGAAGAAAACGTGTCAGCGTTTGATTTCTTCATCTTTCGTTATAAAATAATCTTACTATCTTCCTAGGTAAAAAAGTTTTTATTTTTTATATTTTTACAATAGTGTTAAATTTAGTGTTTTATATATAATAACGCTATTTTAGTCTATTCGAGTGGGAAATACTTACATTGTAATAATTATTAAAATCTTTAAAGCGCTCCCTGATTATATCAGATAATTCCTTAGTAATTATATTCTTACACTATAATAAAAGGTATTTCAGTGAAATAATAAAACAAGGGTTTTCCATATGCATATGCAGAAAGTTAAAGAGTATATGATTATAATTATAATCAAACCATTAAAATGAGATTAAATAATCAATAAATAGTAAAAAAAATACAAGTATTTATTCTTATACTGAATTGGCATAGTTTAATACTCATATATTACTGATTTAACACTATAGAAAAATGTCCATACAGATTTATATTTTACGTATGGAGTGATTACACTGTTAAAATCATCATCTCTAAATCAAGTACAATACAGTACCTACCTATTTATATGTAAACACCAACTTTTGTATATAAATATAGGTATTGATTAATATGGGAAAATAATAAATATAAATTAGTATTGAAAATCTATAAATCATGTGGATCTAATGAATTGAAATAATCAAAAACGGTTATCTTTTCAAAAGGTTCAAAATAAACAGGCACATAATTCTAGGATATACTTATATCGAGTGGTAAACATGATGGTAAACTTTATTCACCTAAATATACTCAGATTTATATTAATTTTCATACTGATTTAAACGGATATTGATATACTATTTACATATATATTTGTGAAGGAAAATTGAAAAATATATTTTTGTATTCATACTATGCAGACTACAAATTTCATAGTTGCTCAAGTATTCTTTAGTACACAGTGATGGATTTTTACAGATTGTAATGTATATGTAGTTATCAATAATGTATTTTTTCAATAGTTAAGCAATCATGAGATTCATATCTAAGGTATCCCTTTTAACTGTTATTATAAAAATGCTTAAAACTTCATTAAATAGTATTAGTGTATAGACAAAAGGATGAAGACAACACTTCTTCACTTAGCAGCATACCCATATATTGTATGTAGTGAACTTCTAGAACATATAAGTTCGATTTCACTTTTATATTTATTAGCTTACAGAAAAAAATGTGTATTATCAATAAATTAAAATTGTACTACATTATTAAACACAATATTAAGTGTAATGTCATTGAATAAGAATTTTGAAATTTTAGCTACCGAGTTGATGTGGCTACTTCATTGGTCCCGATTTAAAAAATAACTTTTAAATTTATGAATATAATACACACTCTTGTAAGTATTGAAAAGAAAGTATTCTTATGAGCATGCACATAATTTAGTATTTTTCTTTAGCATTTACATTTGATTAGTGAATAATTTAATTTAATATTTATTGATTATATCATATTTACAATGCATACTGAATTTTTAAGATAATATATATTTATATATATTCTTTTTAGCATTTAGATACATCTGTCATATCTGCTTCTCAGTGAAAGTAATTAATTAACACGGAATGATATAGTAATGGTATTAAATTATTATATATATTCAACATTGTGTCAATAATTATCCATTGTGCAAAAAACAATTTAATGTATGCTTTTATGGATTTCAGTTTTTTTTTCTGGAATTGTCTGAATTAATTTATTAAACGAAGATAGCTACCTAGGCACAGTGACTTTTCCACTCTTTGATCATTAATAAATATAAATAAATAAATAATTAATAAGACTAATTTTAATGATGATCTGTCGAAGAATAAAACGCGACCAGTCAAAATTTTTATGTAAAATATAAATAATACATTTTCGTTTAAAACAATAAATGTAATTATGCACTTACATCAAATATTGTTAGACAACAATACTAATTTTCAATTAAAACAAATTATAGCATTTTTTAACATTGCAGGTAAAATGTATTAAAACGACTTTGATAAAAGTAGATAAATACAATATTATGAAAAAAGAAGACAACATCAACCATAGAGAAATGATTTATTTTTACCATTGTGATTGCATGAAAAATCAACATAACTCGTGTTCTTTGAAATGCTAAACAGTGTTTTCAGAATATTTTATAAATGCGATATACTAGCCAGAATAAAAATGCTAGTGACAATATTTGTTGGGGATATTTCACAACACGAAATACGCCAATCGACACAATATTAGGTCGTGAACCTTGATGGGTATGAACTCCTGTATTAAAGGTAGATAAAAGTACTTTTCCTACCAGTCTGAGTTAATGTGTAATTTTTTTCTTTTCTGATTTCTTTGATAGGTACCAAAAAATTATAAGTGAATGAAATATTAAATTTAATTGATAATAAACATCCTACACACTAATAAATAATATAAAAAACTTGATGGAATAATGCAACTATGTATGGGAAATACATTTATGGCAGATCAAATACATGATTATTATACGATAAAAATAAATTAAGGAATACAATTTAACTGTTGATTATAACATACAATATAGCCTACATATAATATATTTTCACATTATTTTAAAATATAATAGATGTTATTTTTACCTTAAGTGTCCATAATATAAATCTATAAACTATTTCTTCTTCAATTTTACTTCGATTGATGTATCGATATACCTATGTAATATAAAATGTGATATTCCTAAGACGGTTTTATTTTAAAATCTTATTTTATCAAAACAATGTTTTATTTTATGAAAAAAATATACTTTTTTCTTAATTTTATATTCTAATGATACAAGTGCTTAAACAGTCTCCATTTTCAAAGGTGGAATGTGGTCATCTACGTGATTTTGAATGGCAGTTGAGTATTATTGAGGGGTTATAATGGTAGATACGGCCAAGGGTACAAGGACATTGTTGAAAGGCTTTTCAGAGATATCAGTTACGGGAAATTTAAAATTCAGATCGTCGTTTTCGCCGAAAATTACCAACTGATTGTCGAACATTTTATCGGACTGTGGACCCCTCTTGTCTTCGTTTGTGTAATAGCGAGCCGCGCGGCGCTTGGAGTAACAGATTCCCACCGCAAGAGCGGCGATCACCACGAACACCAGCAGCACCAGCAGGGCGGCGATCATGCGGCCTTCTTCAGGAAACAAGCCCATATTCCCCTGCATGAATCTGGATCCATTATCTGTGCACCATTGAAGTTCACTTTTTGCCAGCCAACTGAAGTGATATCCTTTATAATGTTTCGGTGCGGTGCAGACGAGATCTTTGAGGGACTCATTAAGATAACTGTCTTTCAAATAAGTCAGCATGCTATCTACATGACATAAATCGCAAACCCACGGATTGAAGTTCAAATTTACTTTGGAAATCATCGCTAATCTTATAAGGGTTTTTTCGTCCATCCCGTTGAAACTGTTATGAGTTAAGTCTAGTTGTGCCAAGTACGGAGTTGGAGCCAAGACTTGGTGGGGAAAGCTTATAAATTTATTCCCAGAAAGATTCAAGGTTTTTAATTGTAGATTATTACTGAAAATTCCCAGCGGTAGATCAAACAAGTCTAGTTGCGCAAGTCCAAGATTGCGAATGTTTGTTAAAATTTGGAGGATGAACGTAATATCTTCGATGCTTATACGGTTTCCGCTGAGGTTCAAGGTCCATAGGGAGTCTACTACCGGAAGAAACGAGTTAACGTCTAGCTTATCTAGTTTATTAAAACTCAAATCTAAATCTTGTAACATCGATAGATTCGTAAAAGCTGTTCTAGTGACCATGGCCAAACGGTTCCTCGACAGACAGAGGCTCTTTAGGTTGTTCTGATTTCCGAATGTTTTTTCCAAAACCACAGGCAGTTGGTTGCCGTCATATTTTAAAACGTGAAGATTCTTTAAGTCCGTAAACTCAAAAGCCATTACATATTTAAAAAGATTCTCACCCAAATCTAAATGCTGAAGCCCAGAAAGATAATTGTACAGTTGAGTATTGATAATCGTCAATAGACACCGTCTACACTTAAGTACTTTCAGTTCCCCAATATCTTTGAACACTTCCGGGAATAACTCTCTTAAAGGGTTGTCGCTTAGGTTAAGCTGGGTAAGTTTACCGAGCATTTTAAATAAGCGAGGAGCTAATTCAGAAATACGATTACGGGCGAGAGATAAGACTTTTAGATCCTCAAGATATTTGAACGTTTCACTGGCCATCTCTTCGATAAAGTTGTTGTCCAGATGAAGCTCCTGAAGATGTAAGAGACCACGAAAGTGGCCAGGAATAACGCTGGTGATATTGTTATCGTTGAGGTTCAGTATTTTTAACTTTTGCAGTCCCCAAAAAGAATGAAGACCGATACTGGGGACGTTAGACAGGGTTATGTGTATTTCTTCAAGTTCTGTGAAGACGTTCGGGCCGATAAAGATGGGACCCAAGTGTACGAAATTCTCGCGATCTTTGTCCGGTGCCGAGATGACGACTACTTCAGTGGATAGTTCCATGTCCGCTACTGGGATGTGATGGAGATCTCCTTGAGTGCAAGCCACGCGGTTGCGGCCTCGGGCATCTAAGCTGCACTCGCACCGCGAGGGGCACAAGGCGCGCGCTCCCAGCACGCCCAGCCACACTAGCACCAGCGCGCGTAGCCACGCCATTCTGCAACACACAATAAAACATTAAAATGACATACCTACTTTAAAATAAAGATTCTTGAAACAGAGTAAATTTTAATTTTAATAATACCTATAAAATGGTCAGATACCCGTTAAACCAAGAATGAAATGTATAAGCTTTGTATTTAGTTAATGAAAAATGGAAAACATCTCAGATAATAATTTGTAATTATTAAAAGTATGTTAGTATTCATACGAGTATATATTTAAGACGGACGGATAAAGTATAACACAATTTTGCCAAGCCCCATACAGAGAGCCGTGGAAGTTTGAAAATTTAAATATTAAATAATAAGGATTTTCCAAGCAAATTGCGAAAATTAAATATAAATTAGTAAAATTCACAGTGTTTCGGCGTGTCCTTGGAAAAATATTAATGTGATTATCGTCATAATTTAAATATATAAAAAGTATTTGTTCCAAAGTACTATAATAATTATAAATCCGGTAACCTACACAAATAACATTACATATTCATTTGGTTAAAATTAAGCCGTACCGAAGATGTAAAAACAGGATTTCAATTATTACGGATGGACGTGACTTAGTGTTAAAACATTATACTGTCTTTATTGGAATACTGGTGATACTAATATATTTAATGATAATAGCTCTACATTATGTATATTGCATATAAACATTTGAGATTTTTTCGTTGCTGTCTGTTAGTATTCTCTTGTTTGTGTGTACAAAAAAAAAAGCTCAGGGCTTTTAAACGTGAAAACTTAAAAGTTTTTTTTTTCATGTAAGCCACTACGTGCCGCGGTTATGAATCGAGAAACTTTTTGAGATGGTACCGGAGGTTTTTTTCATGAGAAACAATCTCATATAAAAAATTTTTACGCCCTGCGAATGAGTGAAACAGAACTGGGATCGTAAATGTTTGTTTACAATAAACACTCTGCTCGCCAAAAAGGAAAACTCCGTCTTTGATAAATTAGGCGAAAACTTTTGGCAATAAGAACGTGTAGTAACAAAACACTGCCAGCCCACGGGTAAATATTATTGTAATTATATTACTTTAGTACACCTCCTCGGGCCGTGCCAGATGAAACTGGCGCACAGCTCGTAAAGAATTTGACTATCGGAGAGAAAAACTCAGGCAAACTTCTCCAGTGGAAATAAATTTAGCTCCATTCTTGCTTCAAAACTCGTAGGCTTCTCATAACGTTATAGACGTTATGGAAGTAATAATTTTGTACGCTGATTTACTAAAATAAAGGTATTTTGATGAAAACAATTTAAAATAACAAAAAGAGATTTATAATACAAGAAAAGAGTTTTTACTGTAATTATTATTTGTTATATTTATTATAAGAATCAATCATTGTTTTACTCTTCTGAGTAAAAATCGTTAACGTTTTATTTGATGTGCTGCAGATAATTGTGGTAGAAGAGAGGTTCTACAAAAGAGTTACTTTTCTTTAGTGGTCAATTCTAAGAAACTGGTATTATATTTATATACTACACTCGTATATAAGATAAAATTGCAGTTATTGAAACCTTGTAAATTAAATTTGATTGTATAATATGTCGTTGAAAACATAAAAATATAGCATTTACAAAAAAACAATAAATATCCGTGTCATATGAGGCTACGTGGTTTTGAATGTGAAAATGGAAAATATAACAAAACTACAATCGATGCTAATAAAATATTTTATTGATTCGACTAACAGTATTTATTTGTTAATTTTATTGTATTATTTTTTCTGCTTGAATGGGGGGGGGGGAGGGAATTCAGAGCACTGATCTTTGTTACGCCATTGTCTTTGATGCACGTATGTCAGGAGATAATCCTTTATTGAGAACAGCGGCGAGCAGCGATCATGTTCAATGGCAGGTGGCGGTAGCCAGTTGCGGTTGCGGTGAGGTCCAATGCATATTTTGTTCATCTATGATATTAAGTCAAATCTCCCATATTGCATTACAAGACCTCCCTCCAGGACAAGAAATTAAAATATATTTATCGTACAGAAATTTTACTATACTTGAGATTGATTCACCGATTGACATTATTTAAGGGACGACAAAATTTTCTGTAACATGTTCATGCAGTGGTATATATTTTCATATAAAGTAATTATTTTCATTAGTGGAATGTTGAAAACTTGGTCATCATACAAATCTTGATTATGTATAAATACAAAACCATATCCGGTGAACTTATGTAGGTCATATTTGATTGCCAGATGGTTCAATTAGGGAACTATTTAAAAGGGTTTAAAAGTTAAAATTTCAGATGAAGTTCATTGTTAATCGTCATCCTAAGAGACCGTCAAGACTATTGTTATTGGACTTGGGACGAAACTAGTTATGCGGTACCTAAAAGGATCGTTGGCTGCATTAAGTGGCTACCATATCATATTAAGTTATAGTGGTTGTAGCAAAGTATAATATCTCAAAATATTTGTTGGTAGATGCCTACTAGGATTGCATTTTGCTCACTTTATAGTTTGTCACTAAAATATAAAACAATTATACTAAAATGCATACTTTGTGGTTTATATTACATTATTTGATGTATTTTTTATAAATATATTTTTTGTTTATTCATGCAGTAATGAGGGTTCAATGCGTTTTGGAATGATGAAGATTTCGTTTTAGAGATGAGCAGATGAAAGGTGAATCAAATGACTTTCTGATGTGTTAAATAAGGCGAAAGCATTTTTTAAAATATAATTTAATGGATGTACGAGTATAATTAGAAAGTTAATTATATATTATTTTTTTGACGTGTTTGTGTGTTTTGCCACGTTTGTTTCACTATTTAGGAATCTGTATTTTTTATTTAAAACAAATACACATACTCGTATTACTTATTTTCTATTGATTCTTGTCACTATCGTAGAGTCTGTAATGTAAGGATATATATATCAAATTAGCTAATGGCGATATACGTAGTGAGTTATAATTAGACGTTTAAATGTTAGATACCTTTAATTGTTTGAATACAACTCATTGAGCAGTAATTCCTCGTCCCTCGCACAGGTGTCACATTTCTCGAGACGCAGCGTCTATCGGGAAAAACAATACGATTCCATCAATAACTTTTCCAGGTGAAACCAATTAATTAAAACGAATCGCATAGCTTCATTATATTACCAAGTTCGCTTGAAGTATTCTGTTTGTTGTTATCAAACGTGTAATATGATTTAAAAAAAAGCTTAAAATATAATCGCAATTAGTTGTTATTCAATAAAGATTCCAATAGCCGTCTTTACATGAACGTAAAAACTAGCAGCCACAAAATATGATTAGATATCCTAGTGTACATTGATTGTTATGGATTGCGATTACCACACTAATCCCCTGATCAGAAGGTTAGGGGAATCAATGTCTTTGCGCAGTTCCACCATCATCAGCTCTAAGCGGCTGAACTTATGTTAATTTTTCCTTTTTCCTTTCACTGTTTCTTTAATTTTCTGTGTTTTTAAATTGTCTAGTGTTAAGTGTGTTAACTAGGTGTAAGTTTTTTACTCAAGAAAAAATAGAATCCTTTTCAAGGATTCTATAGAATATATATCTTAGTGGTTTTAGGGAATTTCATGTACTATTAACCAATAAAATTAATGTAGCTTAAGTAAAATATAACTCTTTCTGTAAACTTAATATTTATACTCAATTTATAATTTTATGTGCATGTATCTCAAGTTTAAGTAAAGATTTATATAAAAAAAAAATGGATCGCGATCGCGCAAAAGTATATACAACCTACAATAATGTTCGACTTTTTCGATTATTTGCGGATTTCCATAATTTTAACGATGTAAATTGAATTGCTCTCATTTTACATCGTTTTATAGAATAAAATTGCGGAATAAAATAAACATTATAAGTTTCCAACTATCTACTACTAACTATCTTTAATACATATAACAGGCTTAGCGTAGCTTATAAAGAAGTACTTTGTTTATCATTAAATTTTAATAAAAATCACCATATCATATTGTCAATTTTTTTTTAGTCTTCTTCGTAGTATCAATCTGGTGGATTGGCTTGCAGCAAGAGAATCTTGCATCTCGATCTCCATTCCTCTCGGTCCTCCGCAACCCTTTTCAGCTCAGCATAAGCGCTACAATTCATGTCTTCGAATACTTGCTGCAAATACTCCCGTCTAGGGCGCCCTCTACAGTTTCTACCCTCAACCATCCCCTCCACAATATCGTAAAGAAGACCATCGTGGCGCATGATGTGACCAATCCATGGGGCTCGCCTCTCTGAGATGGTTCTTATTAGGTGCCTTGATTATCCTGAGAACTTCATTGTTCGTGACGTGGTCTATCCAGGAAATTTCGAGAATTCTTCTGTACGACCACATCTCAAAGGCCTCTAGTCTTTTTTTATCAGGAGTTGCGACCGAACTGCTTACAGTGACTAACGTACTGTAGTTGCTCTGATACATTGAGCTAAATTTGAGTGTTTTTGGTGATAAAATAGATACAAGAACCGCTTATATACAGCAAATGGGCTGATGTGGCCTTTGGTTGTATTTTTCTACTTGTGACGCACTTTTTAGTGAAGTTTTTATCATTTTGTTTGACGTACTGTAATTGCTCTGATACATTGAGCTAAATTTAAGTATTTTTGGTGATAAAATAGATAAAGAACCGCTTATATGCAGCAGATGGGCTGATGTGGCTTTTGGTTGTATTTTTCTACTTGTGACGCGCTTTTTGGTGAGGTTTTTGACATTTTGTTTCAAACATAGATTATTGTTGCAACGTACGGGCGGTAGACATTTGTGTTGACAGTATTAATATTTGATCTGTCATTCTACTTACCGCGAACTGAATATATAAATAATTTGTGTCGCCAAAATGACCTCCCGGACGCCTCCTTCTGGGAAAGGGCAGAGAGGAACCATCAATGAAGATGCTCCCCACGTTCTTCAATCGGAGGAACAAGTTATTATATCCGACTGCGAGAGGGCTTCACTAACCTCTCCAGAAACGGTCACAGCCCGCCGGAAGAAACGGCAGCCGCTCTCACCGAATGTGCCGCCCGCTCCAGCCTTCTCTGCTGCATTACCACCTGCTGCATCCGCCTCAACTCTCTCGGTTTCCCCCGTCCTCGCTTCAACATACGCCTCTAACATCTCGAGGCTGGACGCCTCGTCGCTCACAAGCCCCGCCACGCCTTTGCCGTCTTCTCGGCTCTCAATCTCACCACCAGCTATTGACATCATCAGCGAGCTGATGTATGTTTCTGCCGTACAAAATCGTACGGCAGAAACTTCGAGCCAAGAAAACCGATCCCTTCGAAACAGATACGGAAGAGTTGGGAAAGGTTATTGCCCTGCTATTTCCATCCGAAACGTTGGAAAATGCAAGCTTCCGTATGCCGAGTGACTCAGAGAGCGATAGCAGAAACAACTGTGAATTATCTTTCAACCTCACTGAACTTGAAGCTGCGGCAAGAAGGCTAACAAATGGAAAGGCGCCTGGACCAGATGGAGTGCCGAACGAAGTTTTACGACTTCTAGTAAAGCACCACCCGTAACCTTTCCTACAGGCCTACAATTCATGTCTCGACGAACGCGTTTTTGCTCCACAGTGGAAAAAGCAGCGATTGGTGCTCCTACCAAAACCACCACGTGTCGATGACCAGCAACCGAAATATCGATCACTGTGCATGATTAATGGCGCGGGAAAATTGCTTGAGGCTATGCTTCTTCGGCGCCTGGAGAAGGTGCTTGAGGCAAAGATCGCGGACTCACAGTACGGCTTCCGGAAAGGACGCTCGACAACGGATGCCATCTAAAAGGTCATTGAAGGCGTACGAGAGGCACTTTCAGGATCAGTGAAAAAAGCTCCCGCGCGATGCTTATCGCTATCGATGTGAAAAATGCGTTCAACACAGCGCGGTGGAGCGAAATTCTGGCAGCGTTGCAAGGACACTTTGAAGTGCCGACTCACATCGTCGCGATGGTGCGCAGCTATCTGAGCGGCAGGTCGCTTACGTACGAGGGCCACGACCGGGAGTGGACAGTCAGCGCAGGAGTCCCGCAGGGAAGCGTGGTGGGACCGACCTTGTGGAACGCAATGTACGACGGTCTGCTCCAAATACAACTCTCGGAGGGTGCGGAGCTGGTCGCGTACGCGGACGACGTTATGCTGGTGCTGCGAGCGAAGACCACTATCTTACTGGCAGTTCTTGCAGAGGAGGCGGCGAGCCGAGTCAGTCGATGGATGAAGAGCGTTGGACTCCGCATAGCGGCGGAGAAAACTGAGGGGATATTTTTCAGCCGGCGACGAAAGGACTCACCTCCAGAGGTGCACGTTGATGGCCAGACCGTTAAGATGGTCAGACAAATGCGGTACCTGAGGGTGGTCATCGACGACAAGCTTTCCTTCAAGGCCCATCTCACCCAAGTGGCCGAGAAGGTGAGACAAGTGATCGGGCAGCTGGCTCGCCTTATGCCCAACATTGGCGGCCCGAAGCCAACGCGACGGCGCCTACTCCTACGAGCGGCGGAGTCAGTAATGACCTACGCCGCACCGGTATGGGCCCACTCCGTGGAGGGCAACGACTCAAAACGGCAGATACTGGCACGAGTGCAACGTCGTGGTGCATTACGAACAGTATGTGCATACCACACCGTTTCGGAGGGTGCTGCACTCGTGCTCGCGTCAACACCCCCGATTGACCTGGTGGCAAAAGAGTTGCGCGAGAGGAAGACTGGAAAAGAGAGGAATATTACCTATCCAGAGATGCTCAGAGCCTGGCAACAACGCTGGAGTGCCACACCAAAAGGGAAGTGGACTCTGCGCATCATCAACGAGATCGAGCCGTGGATCAAGCGGGCACATGGAACGATGACATTCCATGTCGCGCAGGCCATGACGGGCCACGGTTGCTTCGGGGCGTACCTCCATAGAATTGTAAAGGAGAAGACACCCGCCTGCCATCACTGCGATGCGGACATCGACGACGCGGAGCATACGATATTTGGTTGTGCTGCGTGGAACAAAGAGAGGGAACAGCTCTTGGGCCAGACCAATGACCTTGACACACTGTCTCCGGAAAGGATGGCGGCCAGCATGCTGAGTTCACCAACCAACTGAGACGCCTGGTCGACATTCTTCGGAACAGTGTTACGGCAAAAAGAAGACGCCGAACGATTAAGGAGGCGTGCTGAACCCTCGCACGTCGACACTAACGGCTAAGCGATACACCAACGTTACAGCCGGGCCAATGAAGCTGAACCTGAAGCTAATGCCTGACGGCGATACACCGGGGTCGGTAGAGGCACTGGGAGGCAATTTTTAGCGGGTATGGTCCTTCCTATGACGAGGAATGAGTCCCGCACAGGCCCATCGGGCGCTTTTCTCAAGGCGCGAAGCGTACAGAAAAGGTACGGGCGTCCTTTTCAGGGCGTTGTTGGGTACCTAAGTCTTTTTTTATCACTTTCAGATAAGCACCATGTCTCACAGCCGCACATTAAGATGCTCCAAGCAAGTGTTTTGGCATGTTGCTTGCGGAGCCCTAAAGAAATATTCCTTGACTCAAGATTTTTTGCTTTTTTATTGAAAGCTAGCCTTGCTTGATGTATTCGACTATTGAATTCTCTTTTTGTTCTGCCATCCCAAGTGATCGTACTTCCAAGGTATACAAATTCTTTTGCATCTTTTAGGGGTACTCCTAGCATTGATATGTTAATTTTCTGCTGCTCATTGCAGCTTACTCTCATGACTTTGGTTTTTGTGCTGTTTATCTTCATATTGTAGTTGGAATTAAATATGTTTTCCATGGATGTCAGCGCTTCCGTGAGTTCATCTTCAGTTTCAGCAATCAGAGCAATGTCGTCAGCAAACCTTATCATATTAATCTTTTGGCCATGTATTTCAACCCCCTCTCTATGGCCCATTTTTTCCCCGATGTTATTAATTGCATTTTGTATGTATACGTTGAAGAGTACAGGCGATAGAGAGCATTCTTGTCTCACCCGTATTTTTGCTTCCTTTTGAACATTTCCAAGTGATATTATGGCAGCTTCTTCTCTGTAACGTGAGAATGTGAGTCTTCGTTCCTTGTATTTGACTCCAATTTCTTTCATTACATTGAAGAGCCTTTCCCAATCTACTTTATCAAATGCTTTTTCAATGTCCACGAAGGCCATATATGTATCTTGGTCCACTTTTATCCTCTTCTCCAAGATCATACGCAGGGATAAGATTGCTTCTCTGGTTCCCATTCGTTTTCTGAATCCAAATTGATCGCTAGTGAGAGTCTTTTCTATTTTTGGTTCAATTCTATGTAGGATTATGTTGGTCAGTATTTTGGATGCATGGGATAGAATACTGAGTGTTCGGTGTTGTTCACATTTTGTTGTTCCGGGCTTCTTCGGCAGAGTTACAATTAGACACTTTTTGAAGTCTTCTGGCGTTATTCCTGTATTGTAAATCATCTGAGTCATTGTGAACAGAGCATCTAGAGTTCCGGTTCCTGCCGACTTTATTAGTTCAGCTGGTAGGTCATCAATCCCTGGTGTTTTTCCATCTTTGAGCTTTTTTAATGCGAAGTCAAATTCCTCTCGGATAATTGGGTCTCCCAAATCATCGGCGTCCACATCAGTTTCGTTTTCTATCACACTCTCAAAGCTGGTATCATTACTTCCGTTGTATAGTGTTTCCAGGTACTGTTTCCATCTCTCCCCTATTTATGTATCTTCAAACAGTATTTTCCCGTTCTCTGCTTCTATCACTTTGCCTTTTCCAATTTTCATGCCAAAGAAAACTTTTACTGGCGCATATGCAGTTTCAATATTTCCTTTTTTCATGTTGTCATTGATTTCTTTGCATTTTCTCTGTAAGAATGCTTCCTTAGCGATTCGTGACTCTCTGTTTATTCTGTTTCTCAGTGCTCTATATTCATTTTGGGCCTTGTCATTGGGGCTATTTTTGAGTAGTCTCCTTTTTTCTATCATATTAACGATTTCCTCTGTTATCCATTCTTTTCTTGCCTTAGGCCTATCTTTGCCAATGACTTCTTCTGCTACATTTTTAATTTTTGTTTTTATTTCCTCTCACATTTCATTTACATTATTCAAATTGTTTGTGGCGCAATCTTGTGTTTTTTTCGTGTATTTCTCTTTGACTTCTTTGTTTTTCAAGGCCTTAGTGTTCCATTTATAGTTAGTTTTATATATATATTTTTTTAGTTTCAGAGAACTTTTAGCAATAACTATATTGTGGTCACTGTCGATATCTGAGCTGGAGTAGCTTCTGCAATCTTTAATTTGGTTCTTAAATCGCTCTCTTACAATTATATAGTCGATTTGGAGAATGAGTCGGTCTCCTGGAGCCTTCCATGTGTATCTTTGCCTTGGATGGTGTTCAAAGCAAGTGTTTGCGAGTATAAGCTTATGTTTGGCACAGAATTCTGTCAGTCGGTCGCCTCTCATATTTCTTGTACCCAGTCCGAAAGGTCCAACACATGTTCCCTCCCGTCCTTCTCCCACTACAGTGTTCCAATCTCCTCATATAATCAAGTTTTCTCCAGCCTTTACATCTAGAAATAGTTTGTCTAGAATCGTGTACACGTCTTCCACTTCCTGGTCATCGTGGCTTGAGGTGGGCATGTATACTTGGAGTAGCACAGTATCAACAGGTTTTGTTTCAAATTTGACTAGAATAATTCTTCCATTATATTGCACATATCCCTTCACACGCTGTCCCCATTCCTTGCACAGTGCAATACCTACTCCGCCTTGGCCAGGTTTATTTTCAATACATCCTGTGTGTATTATCCTATATTCTCCACTCCAAAAGTCTCCGCAATTTGGCCATCTCATTTCTGCTATCCCTAGAATGTTCAGTTTCATTTTCTGCATTTCTAATTTTAGGTTGTCTAGTTTGCTGTTCTGCAGCAATGTTCGAACATTCCAGGTGGCATATCTTATTGGCTGAAGGTTTTTCTTTTTTGTCTCGGTTGTTTTGTTTCGAGCAGTCCCCACCCGGAGATCCGATTGGGGGACTATTTTATCTCCTTGAGATGCAATTTTTTTTTTTGCTGATACATGGGATGTCTTTACGACCTTTAATGTGGTATTTTCGCCGTTGTCTGTTTAATGCCGTTGTCTTGTTTAATGCCGTTGACCATAAAGGTTCATCCGCCTTAGGAGAGCATTTACTACCTCCAGGACAATAGTGCCCTTACCAGCTTGACCTGATGAGGTTAGCTGGGTGTTAGCTTATTCCGGCCAACATTCGGTCCCTGTCTATATTGGCCGACTGATGTCGCTCACCCCCCACCACAAGAAGGAGGTAGATCAGGAGTTTCCTTTCATCGAACCTGTGACCTTAAGGCATTTCGCAGAGTCCTCCAGTACTTTTTTTTAGTACTTTAGTATAAACTTAATAGTGAAAAAGTCGCGGGGCATATACATAATTTGCACAACATATGAATCAGACACAATATCGCAGTATAAAAGCTCGTTTTTATAAAGTTTTTTAAGGAAGACGACAATGAAAAAGGACAATGACAAGGAAAAAGGACAGAGTACAGACAACAAATATATATATGTCTTTATAGAATATATACGCGAATGCTAAAAGATTATCGAAATTAATATGTACTAGTATTTCAGTACATATAACAATTAATATATATATATTGTAAATAAATCAATAACGCTCATAAAAAAAATATATAATCTGAATAAACCAACTCAAAACTAAATAAATCATAAATTCTGAAGAAGACCTCTGCAATGGCGGTCAAAATATTGGTTGAAGGAAGTTCACCACACACGGCTACACCCAAAAGCCACAATATCAAATCTGTGAAAACCTAAGAAGTTATTTAACAGTCAAATAATATTAAAAATATTGATGCCATCGATACAGAGTATAAGACGAAAAGAAATATGTGATTTAAGAAAAAAATTATCAACTGATGGTAAATACTTGTTGGTCGATGTATAATAAAAAAATTATTATTAAGTCTATTAAATAATAAATCTATCACAAGTATTATGAAAACAATAAGATTTTCAGTGTTCTAAATATACCAATCGATAATTTGTACCTTTCTCTTTAGAACTAATTATATTGTTTTGAGTTCACCAGAAGGGACGACAAAAACAATAACACTGAGAATAACCGTCACTGAGATGAAAAAAATAATCTCCCAGGGGCCAGAGGTCAGAGAGATTTTGATACAAAGTGTACGTAACAAGAACTTTGTAGATGACGGAGAAAAAAGTCTGGAATATAAACAATTTTTTGAACAAAAGCCTCGCAAAGGAAACCACTAAGAGCAGGCGGAAGAGGTTTCCAGAACATTTTGGTCTAATAATAAACCGAGAAACGTTTTAGTGTAGACTTCCGCAGCCGTATCATATCGGAAGCAAATGTGAATAAATAACAATTTATTATTTTGCAAATAACCAAAAATATAACATCTTTATTTATAATACGACACTTTACACCTTGCTGAGGTTCAAAAATGTTTTCAAGCTTGTAAATAAATATACACAATATATTTATTCAAACTTGATACTTTTCACAGAACGTTTATGATGGGGTAAAATGCATTCATAAGTTTTTAAATGGAGTCTAATAATGGTAATTTTGTGATCTAACAAAAATATAATTTTGCAAAAGAAAATAAATCTATTAGTTTCATTAGTATCTTTAAGGATACAAAAGCGTTGCGACGAAGACACGCGACTAGATTAGATCGCGAGAATTAATTAACTTAGCAACACGGTCTCAATTCACTTCAAAGTTCACTTCACTTGAATTTGCTCTATTGTATGACTTTAAGTTTTGTGTTTACTGTGACAAAATAACAACATGATTCGAAATTACAAAAATAAAACAAATGCGAGAACTTAATTTACAATTGAACTAAAAAGTAAACGAAAACTCCTTTTAAAAATATGCCTTTACATAGTATATATCATAATTCAAATTATATATCACGAATGTATCAAATACACTTGTTAGTCTTTATAGGTAAGGGGTTATTATTTTATAGCTCACCCTCATTAGTGTTCAATATCAGTCTCGGACAAGCTTGAATATCACCTAATACCAAAAAATTATCAATGAGCAAAACTAAATTATTTCATTACATCTTATAATCTTCGTTCGTAATTGTCATTGGGCAAGATTAACTGTACCATAATATAACACTGTCGTATATGTATACCAAATTTTAGTGAAACTAATACTGGGAATAATTTTAATTAACTGGATACATTTTGCCCACTGTTGTAGGTAAATTGTACACTACATGCACACGCGGAACCACAAATGGACAGAGTGAACATAATTAAATCATGTTATTTAAATTATTACTGAAATTATCGATCGATGTTTAAGGATTTCCATTGATGTATTAAATATTATTATAAATTCAGTAAATGAGAAGCTGAAGTGATTATTATTTTAGAAATTATTTTAGAAATTAGGTTATATTTACTATATATATAAGGCATTTAATTAAAGAGTTATTTTTAATAGTTTCTAATTTTTGATAATAAATTATAAATCATTTTTGTTGTTGTTGCCTATGCCTCTATATTATATCGTATAATATACTAACATATTTAATTTGTAATTATTTATTTACCTTGTAGGTATACACATAACAGACTTAATCCTAAACACACAAAAGAAACTTTAGAATGCAAACAAAAGTTAATGAAAGTTAGTGCAATAAGCAACAGAGCACACTAATCAAAATGACCTACCTCTACTATATGAGTAAGTTAAATAGGTGTTTTAAAGGATTATAAAAACATGATAATAACTAAGTTTGAAATATCCAACTAATACAAGTAGTAAAAATATATATTTCGAAATAAAGTAGCAATTAGGTAAAACTTCAGCTAATTTATTTAATTATTGGACTACACATACTTGTATATCATTATTTATTTAAAATCAAGGGAAATAACTTTACAAATTGTCTTTGTGAGTTCGAACACGCAAATAAATAAATTTAAATACAAATTAAACATGTATTATATTACATCTATTCATGTTGATGCTTACAAAATGTACATTGAGATCCAATAATTGGAGCTCACAATCAAAGTAGGTATGTATAGTGTCTAATAATTGATAGAGCAAAGATTGAGACCTTTGGTGACCTGGTCTCTTAAACAATACATTGGTATAGGGAGATCATGTCATGGTTGAAGATTGTAGTGTGTTTAAGTACACCTAGGTATGGAATAGACTTTGTTTAATAGAAGGACCGCAACTTTCAGTTCCGCTTTTAAAACACGATGAGCGCTACTCATCCCGTTTACCGTCTCGCAACACGATGATGATTTATGCTATGATAGATATTTAAAATATAAGGTATATGCATCATAACATGATACGTATTGTGTAAGTGACCATGGTACAGATCTAATACGCAACTAAGTGAGCGTGAAACATATACTGTTATGAAACGCGTGGGAATGAGGTCCAGTCCAGTGGTTGGTAACTCTACCATTACATTAAAGATGCATTACCAATCTGACGAGGGGTAGCTTTTAACATGATTGTTAACCATCTATTATATAAGCACATTTTACCTTACCTACCACATATCACAAAGACCAGTTTGCCGCATCGTAGTTTTTTTTTGTACTGCAGAAGTATGGACGTGTGTCAAAACAATTGATATGAAATACAGATTGAAATCAATATGAAATTATTGTACAAAAAACTATTCTAATAGCAATACAATAACTATTTTTTGTACACAAATTAAAATCACCACCGTTATCAAACATATACTCCAATAAAACTGTATATTTTTAATTAAAATAAAAAAGGGTATACATATAATATATGGGTATGCATATATACATATAAAAAAGGGTATAAGAAAATGTTGTAATAATTTATTATTTATACTCAGAGATATAGTTTTATAGAAAAGTTCTGACATACGAGTATATAATTAAAAGTTATATTTGTCCTCTTTAGAACATGTATAATTTTTACAAGATTGTCCAAAGATATAAAGTCATCAAGTAATGAAAATTGTATGAAAATAAAAAAAAAACTACTTATTATATTATTGCATTGTAAATATATATATATATATATATATATATATATATATATATATATATATATATATATATATATATATATTCAAATATAATAATGAAATAAATTCATTATAATTGACTATAAGTAGAAATAAGCAATAATAGGAGAAGACAATCAGTGAATGAAGCGACAATGTTTTTTGGAAATAATTTACTGTAGTACAAATATAACAAACACGAAAATTCATTCCTTATTATTGTGAATATCATGAATCGCACCAAAGTTTGCTGTTTGATAATTCCATATGAATATAGAACTTAAATGTCATCCAATAAATATAAAAAAAATATTTAAAAAAATACTGATATGTCGTTAATGGTGTGGTGTGTCTTCCATGATTTTTATTCGTTAAAATCGTACAATATGTTAGTAAGCAATTACAATAGAACGACTCTGCGTGATCTAGAATCTAGATGACTGACTACTGGCCTAGGCAACGGTGGTTATTGTAGCGGTCAATTTATTGTCACCGCACATTATTGTCCTGTGAAAAATATTACCAGCTGAATGTCAATAAGTGTAAAAGGGTACCGACTGGTGGTAAATTTACCGAGACAATGATAACGTCCGTTCGGCCTCTGGTTCACCAAATTAAGACTTGTTCCATCCCTGTGATTTATGCGTTTGTTGATTTTAAACAATTTATTTTATTGTATTCTGAATATCTACATTGTATAGAGTGCGATAATATAATTCAGCTCCAATAGGACAATGTTAGCGCAGTTCTCGTTAGATCACCGAAGTTAAGCCTATTGCTAAGCGCATGCTGCTGGTAAGATTGTACCGGTTCTTAAGATAAAATAATCCAAGCCTAGAGAGCGTCGGACTAATTATCCGAACTTCTTTAAAAAATCCGGTTAATAAATCATCATTGGATACTAGAAATGCTGTATCTTCAAGTTTTCGGGATTCTGCCCTTAAAGTCGTCGAGAGTCATTTATGTTCCCAGATAAACCTTTGGGTGCAAATATCTTTGGAACAAACCACCAATGCCAACTGACAACTGAGTGGCAGCAATTTGTGGTGAACATCTTCTAGATATTGGAAGAAGAAGAAAATAATATAGTGAGTGAACAAGTTTTTGGAAAATTCATCGAGAATGCGTGTAGTTAGAATAACATTCCACACATACATCAATAAATATCAGACAATCTACTTATTTCTTTATGAAAAGCAGTGTTATTTTCTTTATTAGATTTTGCATAAAGATATATTCAACATTCATAAAATAAACAATATTAAATTATTATAATAAAATACATGTTAGAGAATTACGTAATTTAAGACTTACTAAACGTGTTAAATTAAATATTATGCTACGATCACAAATACCTTAAATATCTCCCTCAGTTTTACTTTAACGGATAAAATTCAATACATTCACAAGGGTTAGAGCAGTGGTTCTCACCCTTTTTGAAGTCACGGTGCACTTTTGATCTTGGAAAAAAATGGCGGCGCACCAGAATCAAGAGGTCAAAAAAATATATGGGAATCATTTTTGTTACATACTTATTTTGGAAAAATAGTTACATACTAAATTACGTACAATTTATTTGACATATTTTCTTTTTAATTTAAGTTATAGAAAAAACTGTTTAATATTGAATATAAATTTAGTTCGTAAATTTTTCTTTAGATTTTTTTAAATATTTATACATGTTTTATCAAAATTATTTGTATTAAGATTTGAAGGTGAATGTAATCTAGAAAGGGGGTCATTTCTCTCCCGGCTCTTATCCACCCAAAATGACGTCCATACTTAATAAAATTTAATATTAATTATAACTGAGCTTGTTGGTTTATGCATATATCAGAAATATTTGCTCGAATATTTGATATAGCTACCCTCAATTCATCGTCTAAATTTCTTTTCTTTTTCTTAAAAGTCTTTGTCGTTTTATATTTTTTATATTAGTTATTGTTTAGAAACCAAGCTAACATAAATATGATGTTGAAAATCGTAGAAAAAATTTCAGTGCCTTCATGTGAAGAACTGGATATTCATCTTGGACAGAAATTGTATGAAAATCCACAATACGGTGTATCAATTGTAGCAAATGAATTTCGTATCCAGTCATAATTTTCTGTATTTAAAGAAGGATAATAATGTGCGATATTTTGTTCTAATAAAGTTAAATGATCTATTATCGCGGAAATAATTTCTTCGGGTATGTTTTCGTTGAGTGAAGGAAACAAATCTATTTTTTTTTCTTTTATTGGATTTTTCCAAAGAGTTATTTTTTCGTAAATCCTGACAATTCTTCAATGGATGACAAATAATTTTCGTTTTTTCCTTGAATGGTTGTGTTAACGTTATTTAAGGAATTAAAAATATCTGCTAAATATGCTACTTTAGTATACCAATCATTATTCTGAAGACATTTAACAAAATCATCCATTCCTTCATTTCGAAAAACGATTAATAACTCATTCTTAAGTTCTATGAATCTAGAAATAAATTCACCCCTAGAAAACTACCTGACTTCAGTGTGAAAAAGCAAACTCATATTTAGCTCCCATAGAAATGCAAAGTTTTTAAATATGTGTGGTTTTAAAGGTATTGATCTTATGAAATTCACCATATTTACAATTTGATCTAGTACAGGTTTTAATGCCGCTGGTAATATTTTAGACACTAAAGATTCTTTATGTAAAAAACAGTGCGTAGATATAATATTAGGGTTTCTTTTCTTTGCAAGGGTAACAAATCCTTTAATTGAGCCTACCATTGAAGGAGCACCATCTGTACAAATTCCTACACATGACTCCCACGATATTTTAAGTTGTTTTAAATATAAAGAAATATAATCAAAAACATATTGTCCAGTCGTATGTTCGGTAAGTTCTTTGCAGTTAAGATATTAATTCACTATTTTATTTTCGATTATGAAACGAACGAACCCTAGTAATTGTGCCTTACTGCTAATTTCAGTCGATTCATCGACTTGTAAAGCAAAATGTCGTTTGAAAAGTTTATCAGTAACTGTTTTTCCAATATCATCCGACATATTAAAAATTCTTCTTTTTATTGTATCGTTTGAAACAGGAATTTTCATAATTTTATTTTTTGTTTCATCACCAAACATAATTTTCCTACTTCACAACATGCAGGTGAAATTAGAGACTCTGCTATAGTATGTGTTTTTATGTGGTTTTAATTGTAAAGCGATCAATTGAGCAATCACGTATGACGCCAGTAGTGCCTTATCGGAAATTTTAACAGTTTTCTCAAAATATTTTGCTTGTTTTTTTTGCATGCCTAACAATCTTTCAAAGTAATCTTTACTTTTGGATGTAATATCGGCGTGCTTCGTAATGAAGTGGCTATTTAACTTGTCGAGATACATCGCGCTATTGCACAGTTTTTCTCCTCATACGATACATAGTGTAATGTGATATCCTTCCTCATTGATGTTAGTAAAACCGAAACGTAAATATTCTTCAGAATACTGTCGATTAATTTTTCTGATTTTACTGGGTATGTTTTCTTTTGTATGAGACGTATGATGTCTAATAATATTGTCAATACTTCTTCCACTTGTACTCTCTGTGTCATTAATATTTTGGTCTGATTCACGATTTCGTTTGATTTTTTTTTTTTACTCATTTTTCTCGCGGTGCACTTGCAACAAGCTCGCGGTGCACCAGTGCACCGCGGTGCACCGGATGAGAACCACTGGGTTAGAGTATTATGTTTGCGGCGCTTATGAGGCTCCATCTATTTGCATATCAAGCGTCCTGGCAAGAAACACTCTAAAGCAGAGAAATTTGGGGTTAGTTAAATAGTGACACAGCCACAAGACAAAACAAAACATAAACATTTTGCACTATTTACAATGACTATGTCTACACCGCAGATGCTTATGTCAACAATAGAGAAAATGCGATGTGCTATCCAGATTATGTCTAACATATGTTTAATTTAGAAAATGCTTGTCGCAAGAGAGCATAAAATAATGTTACGTTATCATCACGTTCTCCTCATCCTGCAATTCATAATAATCATAATATGCTTGGCAGAATTAAAATATTTGTTTTTGTCCTGGTAAACAACGTAACTGGTTGATTTCCGGTTTTTGGTGACTCAAAACGCGAATTCGATCAAAAGTGAGGGAAATATTTTTTATCTGACAGCACAACATTACGATCATTTGTGGCGCATGTATGCTTCTACTAAGCGATGTAAGAAGAAGAATGGAAATAATAGTTTAATGATAAAATTTAGTAAATAATTTTGCAGTTTATTTATCTTCTCTTGTAGTATTGCAAACTGAAGAGGGCGCCCTAGATATTATTACATAGGAAGTATTTGCAGCAAGTGTTCGAGGACATGAGTTGTAGCTCTTATGCTGAGCTGAAGTGAATTGCAGAGGATTGAGAGGAGTAGAGATCAAAATGCAAGATTTTGTTGCTACAAACCAATCCACTGGATTGATACTACGAAAGAAGTAGTATTGCTCAGTTTCCTAAAGTCTACATTTCTCATGATAAGTATTTATTTCATGGAGATTTCATGCATTTTATTAAGTAATAAATATTTAATTACATCTGTATTGGTTTTCAAACATGGTCTCTATAAGCTGTCAACTTTGTCGCCCGTATAAACCCATTTCATAAAAATATTAATCAAATATCGTGACGTATTAAGATAAACTTATATTTTATTTACATGTCGCGAAGAGTGTTTTTTTGAAGGGTCTTTTCACAAGTTAAATAGTTTTGGCTCAGGCTGTTATTCGGATTTGGGTCTCGGGCCAGGGAAGGTAAAGCGAAGGTACACATTATTATCGCTGTGACCAAAGATCTTCAGAACATTGAATTAATTACCTAGAATTGTTTTAAATTCCTAGATGTACATATTTTTATGAAATTTACGTGTAATATTTCATTCAACAGAATCTCTTAACTTGCTTTTGTAAAATAAATAACGCTTTACTACAATATTCTTTTATACCATTGACCTAGGGTCAGGGTAGCAAAAGCAATGAACAACATTTAGATAGTGATTTCTGGAAAGGATAACAGGTCATTTCATCCAATAAAAAAAACCCATATCGGCCGGAGGAATATTAATCAAATTAGTAGTTGAAACGTTGATGTGATGCACTGATTCTGAACAAGGCATATGTACTTTAATAATTGTTTATTTTTGCTTAATTATTTATTACATGGATTTTTAAATATTTAATAGTTTATTTTTTATTTTTTCAATATTCTAATCTACTTTTATAGATCATTGACTTTATTACAGTATTATTAGTTATTAAATATACACATACTATAATACATCAAATTCTTTATACGCATCAATTCTTTCAGAAAAAATATCGGCAGAAGCGGGATGCGAACCTGCGAGCCTTGGAACCAACCGTTGCTCATGTTCATTACCCTAGACCAGTGCTCCACGACAGGTGTGCCGCGGCACACTGGTGTGCCGTGAGCTGGATACAGGTGTGCCGGGGTCAAATTGAATGTATTTTGACATTTTAGTATAGAATAATAATATTTACTAATTATTATATAATAATTATTATTATATAATTTTTCAATGTTCCTCCAGCGCCTGGTGCCAATTGTTGAAAACCGCGCAGTATGCTATGTACACACCATGACCGCACCAAACTAGTCATAAACAAAGAAAAATGACCCTTATGCGCATCGCTGAAGACTCATGACAGTGCGCATGCGTTATAACGCACTTACACTAGTGACGGGCGAAGCAGCTCAGTTCTAATTTTTAAATTCAAATTTTTATGTGGAAAAGATCCGAATGAAGAACTCAGCACAAGTGTTACAAAAAAACTAAAAAAGATAGTTAAAAGTAAGTACGACGAAGACTATATTAAATATGGTTCCTCGTGGTGTGGTGACGAAACGGTTCCAAAGCCACAGTGCATCATTTGCAGCGAACATCTGTCAAACGAGTCAATGGTACCCAGTAAATTAAATCGCCATCTACATTCAAACCATCCCAGCCACGCCAACGAAGACAGACAGTATTTTAAGAGGTGTTTAGAACAAAATAAAAAACAGAAGATATTTATGAAATCGGCCGTTATGGTTTCTGATAAGGCCTTAGAAGCTAGCTACCATGTTGCAAAATTAATTGCACGTCAAAAAAAAACACATAGGATTGGCGAAACACTTATTAAACCAGCATGCATGGAAATTGTACGACTTATGCTTGGGCCCAATGAAGTTAAGGAAGTGAATAAAGTTTCGTTGTCTGCTGATACTGTTAAAAGACGTATTCACGATATGTCAAGCGATATATTAGGAACACTGATTAGAAAACTGTTACTGGCTGAAAAATTTGCGCTTCAGATCGATGAAACAACCGATATTAAAAATTAAGCAGAGCTGATAGCTATTGTAAGTTTCGTTGACGAGGACTTTATTAAAGAACATTATTTATTTTGTAAAGGGGTTCCAGAGCGAACTACCGGTGAAGAAATTTTTCAAGTGACCGATGATTTCTTCAAAATATATAATATTCAATGGAGCAATTGCATTGCTGTTTGCACGGATAGCGCTGTGGCAATGACGGGTAGTAAGAAAGGTTTTGTCTCTTTTGTCAAAGAAAAAAATCCGACGTTACAATTTACACACTGCTGCATACATCAAGACGCATTGATTATCAAAAATTTGCCCGAGGAACTTTTGAACACGATGAATGAATGCATTAAAATTGTAAACATAATTAAATCGAGAGCCCTAAACTCGTGAATCTTTGGAATACTCTGTGCAGAAATGGGAGCCGAATATGAATCCGTATTGTTTAATACTAAAATTCGTTGGCCACCCCGAGGCAAAGTTTTGGTTAGATTGTTTGAGCTTCGTCACGAGGTGCGTGAGTTCCTTTTAAATCAAAATATGACCGAACTATATCAGCACCTTGATGATGATTACTGGATAGCCAAACTTGCATACATGGCTGATATATTCGAGCATTTGAATAACCTTAATAATAAAATGCAAGGTCCAAATGAGGATATATTGAAGAGCTCCGACAAATTACAAGGGTGGAAAAAAAACTCGTACTTTGGCAGAAAGAGTTGCAAAAAGGATGTTTGGAAATGTACCAAAGGACCAACCATAGTACAATTGAAAACAAACAATTAATTGTGGATCTGGTCCAACAACACTTAAGTTCGCTTCAGCAGAAATTTGATCAGAATTTTTATTCCATTAATACGGAACAATACGATTGGATTCTAAATCCCTTTGCAACTAATGCAATAATTTCTACGAAAGCACTGCCTCTACGAATACGAGAGGAATTTACAGATTTAAGTAATGACATGACTTTTAAACTTCACTTATCCGAAGTTCCATTAGATGTGTTCTGGATTTACGTTAAAAAAAATATCCTCGCATTTCCGACAAAGCATTCTTAACACTACTCATTTTCGTGACCAAGAACTTCGGGTTGCGCTGTCAAAAATCGAGCGGAATATAAATCTTTTGTGTTTATTGAAACAAGAGCAGGTGTCACATAAGTTTAGTTAGCTTCTCATTAAATAATAAGATTTTACACCCAATTCGCGCCTCCGCCAGGGATATAGAAAAGACGAAAATCTGATCTGTGCCCGCCCTACTGGGACCAGAAGCCGCCTTACACAGTTAACAGTCCACTCCCGTTTATCCAACGACTTCCCGAACGCCAGCCCTCATATGACGAAGCCTCAACGAGTGGCAACCCTGCACTGGGCGAAGGAAAACATGCGCGATCAGACAGTTCTCTGCATCGGCGGAGCCAAGAATCACCGAAGATAACGGAGAAAGATCGGCCGCCGCCGACAGAGAGGCAGGGCAAGGATCCTCTGCCCCAGCAAGTGCTGGTGACTCAGGAAGATCGACTGCCGCCGACAGAGAGGCAGGGCGAGGATGCTCTACCCCTGCAAGTGCTGGTAACACATATATCGGCTGCCGCTGACAGTTTTTTTGTGAAACATTGTTCAGGGAGTTCGTGAAGCGCCCGCCCGATTTTTTCGCTGCGATTGAAAGCTTTTACTAATTTGTATACTAGCGACATCTAGCGTTCGACAGTAAAAGCTTTTAGTAATTTGTATACTAGCGAAGTCTAGCGTTCAACAGTGAAAGCTTTTACTAATTTGTATACAAGCGACATCGAGCGTTCAACAGTGAAAGCTTTTACTAATTTGTATACTAGCGACATCTAGCGTTCAAGAGTGAAAGCTTTTACTAATTTGTATACTAGCGATATCTAACGTTCAAGTGTTAAAGCTTTTACTAATTTGTATACTAGCGACATCTAGCAATCAAGAGTGAAAGCTTTTACTTATTTGTATACTAGCGACATCTAGCGTTCAAGTTTTAAAGCTTTTACTAATTTTATATACTAGCGACATCAAGCATTCAAGAGTAAAAGTGTTACTAATTTGTATATTCGCGACATCTAACGTTCAACAGTGAAAGCTTTTCTTAATTTGCATACTAGCGACATCTAGCGTTCAAGTGTTAACGCTTAAACGTATTTGTATACAAGCGACATCTAGCGTTCAAGTGTTTAAGCTTTAACTAATTTGTATACTAGCGACATCTAGCGTTCAACAGTGAAAGTTTTTCTTAATTTGTATACTTGCGACATCTAGCGTTCAACAGTGAAAGCTTTTATAAATTTTTATACTAGCGACATCGAGCGTTCAACAGTGAAAGCTTTTACTAATTTGTATACTAGCGACATCTAGCGTTCAACAGTGAAAGCTTTTACTAATTTGTATACTAGCGACATATAGCGTTCAAGTGTTTAAGCTTTAACTAATTTGTATACTAGCGACATCTAGCGTTCAACAGTGAAAGCTGTTACCAATAGATATACTAGCGACATCGAGTGTTCAAGAGTGAAAGCTTTTAGCAATTTGTATTCTAGCAATATCTAGCGTTCAATTGTTAAAGCTTTTACTAATTTGTATACTAGCGACATCTAGCGTTCAAGTGTTTAAGCTTTAACTAATTTGTATACTAGCGACATCTAGCGTTCAACAGTGAAAGCTTTTACCAATTTGTATACTACCGTTATCTAGCGTTCAACAGTGAAAGCTTTTACCAATTTGTATACTAGCGACATCTAGCGTTCGACAGTGAAAGCTTTTACTAATTTGAATACTAGCGACATCTAGCGTTCAAGAGTGAAAGCTTTTGCCAATTTGTATACTAGCGAAATCTAGCGTTCAACAGTGAAAGCTTGTACTAATTTTTATACTAGCGACATTTAGCGTTCAACAGTGAAAACTTTTACCAATTTTTATACTAGCAACATCTAGTGTTCAAGAGTGAAAGCTTTTACTAATTTGTATACTAGCGTCATCTAGCGTTCAACAGTGAAAGCTTTTACCAATTTGTATACTAGCGACATCTAGTGTTTAAGGGTGTAAACTTTTATCAATTTGTATTCTAGCGACATCTAGCGTTCAACTGTTAACGCTTTTACCAATTTGTATACTAGCGTTATCTAGCGTTCAAGAGTGAAAGCTTTTACCAATTTGTATACTATTGACATCTAGCGTTCGACAGTGAAAGCTTTTACTAATTTGTATACTAGCGACATCTAGCGTTCAAGAGTGAAAGCTTTTACCAATTTGCATACTAGCGACAACGAGCGTTCAACAGTGAAAGCCTTTACTTATTTGTATACTAGCGACATCTTGCGTTGAACAGTGAAAGCTTTTACTAATTTGTATACTAGCGACATCTAGCGTTCAACAGTGAAAGCTTTTACTAATTTGTATACTAGCGACATCTTGCGTTCAACAGTGAAAGCTTTTACTAATTTGTATACTAGCGACATCTAGCGTTCAAGTGTTAAAGCTTTTACTAATTTGTATACTAGTGACGATTTGTATACAAGCGACATCTAGCGTTCAAGAGTAAAAGCTAATTTTTACTAATTTGTATACTAGCGACATCTAGCGTTCACTAAGTACTAGCGACAAGCGTTTGAAACTTTTACCAATTTGCATACTAGCGACAACGAGCGTTCAACAGTGAAAGCCTTTACTTATTTGTATACTAGCGACATCTTGCGTTGAACAGTGAAAGCTTTTACTAATTTGTATACTAGCGACATCTAGCGCTCAACAGTGAAAGCTGTTACTAATTTGTATACTTGCGAAATCTAGCGTTCAACAGTGAAAGCTTTTGCCAATTTGTATACTAGCGACATCTAGCGTTCGACAGTGAAAGCTTTTACTAATTTGTATACTAGCGACATCTAGCGTTCAAGAGTGAAATCTTTTTCTAAATTGTACACTAGCGACATCTAGCGTTCAACAGTGAAATCTTTTACTAATTTGTATACTAGCGACATCTAGCGTTCAAGAGTAAAGGCTTTAATTATTTTTTAATCAAGGGTTTTGTGATTTATTAGCTCCTGAAGTTCTATTTATTCTGCTCCCTCCTTCACTTCCAAGGGTTCTCTACCAATTTCAGCACCCGAATCAAACTACCACACGAGACCATTATCGCCTGTCAGGCTAGCTGTGTTGCTTAGTAGAGAGAATGGCAATTGAAAAGGCTCATCGGTGCATGAAGGTGGAAATGATGGAGGCAGATATTGGTGTGCTACGGAACAAGCAAGTCGCGAGTCCTGATTTTAATCTGATCTGTGCCCGCCCTACTGGGACCAGAAGCCGCCTTACACAGTCAACAGCCCACTCCCGTTTATCCAACGACTCCTCGAACGCCAGCCGTCATATGACGAAGCCTCAGCGAGTGGCAACCCTGAACTGGGCGAAGGAAAACATGCGCGATCAGACAGTTCTCTGCATCGAGTTACATAGTTTGGCCACCAGCGGCGCTGCTGACCACGCGCACGCCACGGAAGTGTGGACACTCAGTGGGTCCCCAACCTTAAGCGTGACAAGGTTCGCGTTGCGACCGCACGGCATCATACCGCGTGGTCACAAAGCTTGTAATTTTTTTATCGTGAAAAATATAATCTGTGCTTCAAAAAAGAAAATCTTTGTCAGCTGCCCTGCTCCTCATCCTGCCTCACGCGATGTAATATCGCCCCTCTTCTTTTGAGAGGAGGAAGTCATTATGAATACTTTTTAAATAAAAAACTAAAAATTATTGTAATATTTTGTATCAATTTAATACCTATATATCTTAGCTTTTGGTGTGCTGCGAAATTCTAGGAAGAATTTTGGTGTGCCGTGGGTAAGAAAAGGTTGCGGAGCACTGCCCTAGACCACTCGACCATCTTCTGGCCGAACTGTTGGGCGGAATAAGTTGTATTTATACCAGTTACTATTATGAATATGAGCAACGGTTGGTTCCAAAGCTCGTAAATTTGCATCCCGCTTCTGCCGATATTTTTTCTGAACGAATTGACGCGTATAAAGAATTTGATGTATTATATAGTATGTGTATATTTAATTACTAAATTATTTATTAATTACTTTATGATGAATAATTTCATATTATGATATGCTTTAACGATGTTTAGTGTGACATATCCCTGTTATATTTTTAAAGCACAAACATTTTGTGAAACGAAATTTCGTCACATAAAAAAATGTTTTCCAAAGCACGGTGGTCACCGCAACGCATAATGTGAGCTCCTCTCGCATTGTTAGCAAAGTAATTAAAATTAATTTGCCTTTTAGTCTTTTTAGGTGATTTTAATAATCATTGTCTCTCACGGGGAATGGCCGCATTCACATCCCGGGTGCAGCACAAACTTGGCACATAACTCTTCGGCCTGCGGAACGCCATCTATCCACTTCTTGGCATCTGCACGATTAACACGTCTGCAGTTGTGGCAGATTTTAGCCGTCCGGCTAATCATCCGGCCTCACCTCCATCTTTTTCTTAACACTTTTATGAATTTACCTCGGCTTTAGAAATATAAAGCTCACAGTAATATGAACGATGGAATCTTTAATGACACTTAATCGTCCTTCGGTGAAATGCAGTGTGAGGTAAGAAAAGCTTTGATAATCCTATTTATTCGTTGCTTTACTACGAGTAATATTATATTTCCTCTATTATTCACTGCCGTAAAATTCTATCAACTACCACGATTGTCCCAGAGTAATTTATTCCCTATGTATTTTTCCATTACGCGTATTATTACATAAAGTTTAATGGTATGAAAGAATATCAGTTCAAGTTTGTGCTTTCTTACAGCAGCTGAAAAACAAGTTATGGTCAATTACATCTTCAATTTCAATTGACTATCAAGTAGGCTATTGAAAATACAAAATCAAACAATTACACATTTTAATATTATACCTGTTTTTTAAACCTATCAAATTTTGCCTCGAGTTTACAACATTGAAACTAAGCGCCTCATAAAATACCTTTGAATCTATATTCCCTTCCCTATAAATTTTATCGAAGGCATGAATAATAGATTAGAGGAAATTGATGTATTTTTAATAGGTTAATATAAATCAATGTATTCGTAATTTTATGATACTTAGTAAGAATTTTAATGTAATTTAATAATCAGAACTAACTATTTGATGAAAAGTATAATTTTGATGTATCGGAATGAGCAATATGATTTTTTAAATAACTGTACTTTTGGCATATTATTCATATTTATGGGCAAAGTTTTCTTTTGTATTTTGTATCAATGGCAACGGGACCTTATAAATTTTATAACGCGGTCAACGCTTGGCAGCATTTTATCATAATCTGTAATACACGTGATAATATTAATATGATTATTCATAAGCACGCTCAAAAATAATTTTAAATCTGCTGTAAAGGATGGTCCGGATCTCCATACTATAGGTAACCTATATAATCCCTTATATGAGTTGGGCAATAAATTTAATGTCGTATGTAAAGGTACATGCTTATTATATGCATACAAAATAATGCGTATAATATTTTACATTACAAGATTTAATAATAAAAAAGGTTATTGTAAAAGTTGCAGAATGTGGTACTACTTAATACAGACTGACATATTAAAAGCAAAGTTTATAATATATATAAAAGTAAGCCTCAAATACTCATATTATAAGTTAAAGTAGTTAACCTGTTCGCATCGGTACCCGATATATGCCGTGTAAGATTCCCCTACCGTTGACATCGGTAGCCGTGAAATATCGTTTTCCTACTTTCTAGAATAGTTTTTTATGCATCATCTGATAGCTATAGGATTCAAAAACCAATTTGATTTATGAAATATACCAGATAAGTACATTTATGCTTTAAATACTAGTTTTATAAATTGACAGTATAATTTGTATTTCACCGAGCCATAATGAAAGGGTTAAGTAGTTATAAGCTAAAAATAAAACTTTATAAAAAGTTCCATAAACGTTAAATATTATCAATATATAAGCAACTGTGCAGAAATAACCATATAAATTTAAATAAGCTATTTTAAGTTTAAAGTTGAAGACACAGGATTTACTTTATAAAACACATTAACAAATAACAACTACATTAGGGTGTCCCAGGCTATGTATGGGATTTTTTTTTTCGAAATGAAATTGGCTCACCCTCTATTTTTATGTGATTTGGTCCTAATAACTCACACAATAAATTTTATTGCTATCGGACAATGTTTTCTGATAGCGACTTGATGTTGAAGTTTTAATATAAATTTTTGTATGAAGGCCAAAAGGAGCTTTTGAAAACTTAATGTTTATTCAGAAAATAAAACGCTGTTTTATCTCTATTTTAAAAATATATTAATTATCTATTATCTAAATATTATTATCATTTACAGAAAATCTTAATTTTTGATTTTAATAATCAGGATTCATCTTTTTTTTTTTTTGTGCGTAGTTTGGTAGCTTTGTTCCTCTTCAACAGTATTTCATACAACTTTAATGGAATACTGTTTCATGATGAAAGCATCGCATTAATTTAACAGCTAATCGTTAACTGTTCTTTGTGTCAACACCTATGTTTAGGTGTGACAAAATCAAACATTGTTAAACCATAAAGGATGACAGTCCTTGAGAAAACTGTTATCAATTTTGAGTCGATTGAACAAAAACTTGCTTTCGATTGAACGGCCTTGTTTGAAATTCTGACTGGAGAGATAAGTAATGATAATTTTAATGATAAAATTGCTCTTGCCATTCATCGAGTTTAGTGCATCGCGTTATGAGGTCAAGTTTAAATTCTGCTCTATACTTGTATCTTCGTCAAGAAATATTATTGAAAGCTCTATTAATTTTCGATAGTCGAGCATATTGTAAGCCGATTCAGTTCAGTAAAATTCTATCAGTTTGTTGATTTCTGCAACATTTAGACATGCCCACTATTCTATATGGCTCTTATTTATCCCAGAACCCACATTTTTTCAGGTTTCTTTGAACTTTTTGAACAATGAAATATCATGGTTTTCAGGTATTTGAGTAACTTTTGCCTCAAACAAATTCATAACCAACTAGCTGACCCGGCAGACTTCGTACTGCCTCAATCGATAAATAAAAGACCTAAACCTTATAAAATAATCTTAAAACAAACAAAACCAATCCGTATTTAATACAAAAGCATTTTTTGGGTGAAGCATGAAGTTGTATTATTATTTTCGACACATCATGTTGCTAACTTACAAAACAGAGTTTTCCTGGAATACTGGCTATTTATAAGGTTTAAATTTGATTTTGACAGACACACACTTATGATACAGTCTGTTAATCAATTTAAAGCTTTCTCATAAACTATATTTTTTGTTTTGTTTTGTGGTGCGTAAATAAACAAAGAAGACGGTTTTCCGACGCGCGAACACGTGACGTATAATTGTCCATGCGCGAAACATGGAAACTCCAAGTTGATTCCACAAACTTCTAACGACTGTCCTTGCAATTTATTTATGGTCATTGCAAAGGCCAGACGTACTGGAAATTGTAAGCGTTTAAAATCGAATGGTAAATCCGTTGGAATCATCGGTATCCACGGGATCAAGACATCCTCTCCTTTGTATTTTCCTTTTATGATTGTTGCCTCAGTGACGTTATTCATCAGCTTTTTCACAGCCAGTCTTGTTCCATTGCACAGTCGAGGTTGATTAATGTTACGCAGCATGATGACAACTGATCCTACTTTTAACTGCAAATTGTGAGGTGGTAATCCATATCCAAGTGCTTAGAATGATTTCCAATCCCAGAAACTGAAGATCGTAAAGGATCTGGTAGTGGGACCAATTGTGGCAATTTTACTTTGCCTCCAAGAATTCAATTTTTTATGTAATGTTTTAATGACTTAATTAAGAATACAAATGAAAAATACATAGAGTTATAAAAAGATGACTCCTGAAATACAATTTCCAGCATTCTGTGAAACTTCTGTAAGAGGGGAATAAATTTATTCATACCCGGCTCTAATTCGCAAACTCCCCACCGTCTGCCATATTTTTCTTCATCTATTATATAAAAATAAGTCGGGTTTTCCTTCCTGACGCTATAACTCCAGAACGCACGAACCGATAAAAGCCAATAAATGATTGGATATTGTAACGCATCGTACAAACGATGTGTCTCGTTTACACGATGCATGATATTGCTTCTTCGCTGAACGACAATGTCTCGTGATGTAGTTGGATCGCCAACAACAATTGCAGCAACATCATCAACGGTGGGTGCATTGAATCTTCGCACATGTTCACCTGTTGGGGTACGATCCGCTCTTATGACAAATTTGTGCGTATCCGATGGCATTCGTTCCAATGCTGTTTTGAACATTATAACCACAGCGTTATTAGCGTGAAAAAATGCTTGCAACTGTTCAATAATTCGTCTCTTTAACTGTCGTGTTTCCTGTATATTGCACCGCACATTCAGCTGATCCACCATCGACGAAATGAAATATATTTGCAGAAATTGATGCGGTTCATCTGGTGTTGGCACCATTGAACCATGCAAATGATATATTTGTCCTCGTATCTGTAATGGCAAACAATCATTTGTTAAAGAATACGGTGTGACTTCTGATCGTGTGATGGTGTAGTGTGTGGTGTATGTGTAGTTGTTATGTGTTGCATTTTTTTTTGTGTTTTTGATTGGTGTGAGTGATTGGTTGTGTGTGTTGTATCTTTTACCTTGCAAGTCGGCATGAAGCCGCCTTCTCGAATGATATTAGCTCCAAAGGAAGTCATGCGAAAGCAGTTATTGTATTCAAGGATGCGTTGAACAAAATGGTTGGAATCGGGATCAGTTCCATCGAACAATGGTTTCAGTGGCTGTGGTGGTGTAAGTAATGGATCCAGTTTGACTTTTCCACTTGCGCAGTACAATCCAGCCGTTTTTCTTTTGAACTTTTACGCATTGCAATATCGGCATACAGTCGTCATTGGTCCAATATCTAAATTGTCATCATCACTGTAGTTTGCAGTGGGATCATAATGGAATGCCAAGCGATTGTATGATACCAATGATCTTCGTGTGCTCACGCGTTGTCTCAATCTGGCATTTTCCCTTATTATATTTTGTCTTTCTTCGCTTAAGTTCTGTGAATACACTTTTTGCTGGCTTGCATGTCTAGTGCGGCGGCCAATGTTCGCACGTCATCCTCTCGGCATCTTGGACTACGGACAGACTGGTGAATTTAACCTCAAATGCACGATCCACATAATTTACACACTTCAACTTACCACCTTAAGGACAAATGCCTGCTGTTGAAATTGAATAAAAATTTGCACAATACGCGTGGTTGATTTGATGGTTTCCAATTGAACTGTTAGGAAACGAATAACTTTAACCTCAATTTCACAAAATTATTTGGATCGTGCATTTGAGGTTAAATTCACCTTAACCTCAATTTCACAATTTCACAATTTCACAGTGAACTCAATACCGTCTTTTTTAGCGTTTGAAAGAACGTGCGCATAATAAATGTCACATGAAATTCACTAAGCAGGCACAAAGCGTAGCTGTCAAACAATGTATCACGCACCGGCGCCATCTTAGAAGTGAGCCGTTATAGTACATGCTATGTATCAGAGATGGCGCTGTGTGTGAAAAATGATTTCCCCTGTTTTTCTGCCTTTCTCTTAATTTTTTTCCTAATTTTCTTTGCTATAAATAATATGGAACCCAATACCTTTCCAACGAATGCAAAACCGTGGAAATCGCTTCGTGCGTTCTGGAGTTATAGCGTCAGGAAGGAAAACCCGACTTATTTTTATATAATAGATTTGTAGAAGTGATGACAAAAAACACAAAAGAGAATCTTATTATAATCTAATAAACTATTCAGTTTCTGTTCAATCACACATATACAATTAATATGATCTGTTTTTGAGGCAATAGTACCAAAACACAAAAATTGCACTTTGTCTTCAAGATTTCAGCCAATAATAACGTTCCAAAGTGCCTGTGTCTGCTGATTTCCTAAGGAGTTCCAATTTTGGATTATTCTACGAAATAACTATATGTAAACATTATTATTTATTAAATTTGCGTGTATGTATATAAAGCCGTCAAAAAATTTCCATTCCAATAGACACCTACAATATCGGGTACCTCGTTTTGAAAATTTACTTTTATAGTTCCTGCGAGGACTTTTCCGTACGAATCCTTAAAATGGAGAATTTGATAAAAAAATGTGTGCAGTGCTATGTCCAAGTGCCTGAACAGTTTTTTTTTATAATAAACACAAAACATCAAAAAACCAGCGACACTAATTTTGGAGTAATATAAATTTTCTTCATAGATGTTTTTTTTGCTCGTAATATCGGTCAGTGTGATATTAGAAGTGCAAGTTTTCTTGTAAATCGAAAGTAGATTACTATGTTTCTAGAAGTGGTGTAATATAAGATGATGTAAAAAGAGTTGACTATGAAAATTATTTTGCATGCCGGTTTTGATCCTCATTTTTTCTAAGATTCGTATTTTCCTCCTTTTTGGTAATTTTTTTGCCCACTTCAGGTATAATATCCCGTCAAAAAACTTATTTCAGATATAAGATATGTAGTTATCTAATATACTTTTGTAAAAATATAGTAGGTAAATGTGCTTCTTTTCAAAAAATTATGCAAACACGAATATTAAGATTTGCTCTAAAATTGAACTTCTAGAGCCATTCTATTAGAAGGATGATTGGACCTGGTAATTTAATGTTTTACGTCCCAAATTAAAATATTCACCATTTATAATTGCGTTACTGCACATAAATGTTGACTGAATGAAAACAATGCGTATCCTGATAAAACAAACCAGTATTAAATAGCATATCCTATATCAGCTTTTGCGCGCCATAGAATTCTAATATTGACATGTTCCGATGCTAGTCGTTATCTTTTCCCGTGGTTTTAATGACGTGAAACTTTTTTACAATTATTTTGACATCATTCACACAAAATAAGGGGGTGCGCCTTAAAAAAAACGAAAAAAAAAATTTTTGGGACCCCTTAACTACATCTCCCTAAATACGGTAGCCATCTTTGGGATGAAACTCAAAATTTCTTCTGTACTTGGTTGATTTTGCTGAAAACAGATCAGCTCTTGTAATTAATAACAGCACACTTATGTATTTAAAGTCTAAACCATGAATCAAAGACGTAAAGTTGGTTCACATTGTCTTTAAATTATTCCATCCTGCACCCGAAAATAACTGACTCACTGCACACTTGCTGAACATCAATAACACCGGTTAGATTCGTAAAGCACTTTTCATCATCATTTTTCATTTTGAAATAACTAGGATCTCTTAAAAGGTTCTTAGGATAATCAAGAAAGATAGGCACCTAGTAAGAACCATCTCAGAGAGGCGAGCCCGATGGGTCGGCAACATCATGCGCCACGATGGTCTTCCTCACGGCATTGTGGAAGGGATGGTTAAGGGTAGAAATTGTAGAGGGCGTCCTAGACGAGAGTATTTGCAGCAAGTATTCGAGCACATGATTTGTAGCTCTTATACTGAACTAAAGAGGATTGCAGAGGACCGAGAAGAGTGGAGATCGAGATGCAAGATTCTGTTGCTGCAAACCAATCCACCGGATTGATACTACGAAGAAGAAAATAATCGAACAAACACATCTCGATATCCCATAATTTTCTTAACGTGAAGTAATGTTTAGTGTTACAAATGTTGGTGTTCTTGTGCATGCTCTTGCTTAAAATAATTGGAATCATTTAAAATTTAAACGAAAATTAGGCGAATGAATGTATATTGTTGTGCGGGTGTGATGATTTACACAATGTGAGTACTGAGTGTGTAGAAAATAAATTATGCTTAATGACTCATTTAGTCACAACGAATATTTCTCTGGTAGGGAAATCGTTCACTCTAGGTTTCTAGTAAATTACTGTTTGATAGATGACTTGGGCGTACTCATACCTTCGTCAGTATTGGGAATTTAGCATTGGTGTGATTACGCTGGCAGGGGGGGCTGACATTAAAGTGTGTAGTGGAACTAAGATTACTATTCCCAAAGAAGATTGAAATAATAAATTCCATAAGAAGGATGGTGCTATATTTATCAGTATTAGCAATTAGTTAATATATTGATATTGTGGCTTTTGAGCTTAGCCGTGTTTTTTTTGGGGCCTTATACCCCCGGGCTGGTTGCCTTGTACCTGTGCTCCTTGGAAGCACTTACCAAGGCATTGTTTTCAGAGTACTTTTTCGTTATACAAGTAACGGGCTTTGGTGAGCAACACCAACAGTGGGTGTAAAAGTTTGTAGTTCAGATGTTAAAATTTGGACTTTTTGACTTCTTTGCTGAAGGTCACCGCATACACAGAAAAGGCATGGTAGTTGGACTTTTTAGCGATGAGGTCGACATATCCAACCGGTCCAGGCTTCTGTTGGATTACGCTAAAGAGCATTTCCCTACTTAAATATAATATTGGGTAATGTAACAGAACGTTTTCTAACGGTCATCTAGGTTTCTGAGCCATCTCCTTGTAGAATATCTCGGGATATTTCCATCACTCGGAACAAGCTAACAGAGTCCTTTCGCTGCTGGACAGGGCACTAGTGACTCTTTGCGGAAGGAATGTCATAATTGGGGCTGATGTCAACGCAATGTCGTCACTCTGGGCCCCGACAACTCGGCAAAGGGACGCTAGTCGTTGCACGGCGATTGAGGACTTCATCGTGCAACATGAGCATGTAATTGTGAAAGATACTTCATCTCCACCCACTTTCTCTGGTCGTTTGGATGAGAGTCATATTAAAATCACACCTTCAACTAAAAAAGTTTCCATATGCTCATGGCGTGTCCATCCTGATGAATCATGCAGCGATCTTATTGGAGCCTTATACCAAAAAAAAAAAACTATTCCGTATAATTAATATGTTAACTAAGTATTCTTCACTGACAGTGTAATTGGGCATCACTTAATAATTATGTAAACCTCTTCGCTCAATAGTCAATGTTCTGTAGTGTCGTATTGGGGCGCATTTTGATCGATGCTTTTGCACGAGTACTTAGAGACTAAGACAAAATCAAATGAGAGTAAGTTGGATGAGTCAGGAATTGTGTGTGTGGCGTAAATATAGCTGGGAAAGCGTAAAGCACGGATTTTCCGCATTTTCTCCCTTTATTAGTGTATGCATACCTCTTGATAGGAGTTGCATGCCATTATTTATTTTTCTCTTCAAAGAAGAGGCACTGAAAAAAAGTTGCAAAAAAACGTTTTGACGAGGAGCGATGATTCACAAACAAAACAACTAAGCACTAAAATACCCCTGGTTGGTGTGTATTTGATTCCTCACTCGTAAAATGCCAGTCATAGCTTATTAATGAAAATTGGTGGTAGACGAAAGTCATCCCGTGAAGACCACCCATTCATAGTAAATTCCTGTAATAATAAGGATGATGCGTGAATCTCGGGCTGTCAACGTCTATGACGTTGACAGCACATGCAGCGCTTAGCCATATACACTATGGTAAGCGTCATAGAATTCCACAGACGAGCCTTCAGAATTACTATCACCATCTGTCGGTATTCTCCTGTATGTGCTTACATAAAAAAAAAACTAAATCGAATACCAAGAATTCCTTTATTTCTTTATAATAACCAGTCAGAATTCATAAATAAATTAGCTATTGATGTGGGCTTTAATTATTGAGTAAAGTCATTTTGCTTATGGAATAAATAAATTTTAATGAAATAATGAATATGGCGTTGATTTGTTTGCGTTGTATTTTACAGATATTTGGGCTACAGATGTCGAAAAAGTGTTGTTCATAGTATTCAATAATATCAATATAAAATAATCGAGATTTCAAAATGTATATTTCATTCAAGAGATATCGTGAAAGATATTAGAAGTTCAATTTAAAATAACTAGAGATAAATAAGGCAGATTCTATTTTAACTTATTGGAATACAGGATTCTTGCTTTAAATAAGATAAAAGAGTAGATAAACATTAAAGACGAGCAGAAAAATCGGAAACGGCACAAGGGGTTTGATTTGATAAATGCGAATCAGCTTGCATTCGCAAATATCGAACGAACTGGTAACAGGCAGTCTTGCACAAAACAATAAGATTATATTGCATTTCTTCTTTCTTCAAAGCACAGTCATTCAAATGTAAGACGCTTATTTTCGAAGCCAATAAATATAATCCGATTGTAGACTAATATTATTGTTTTTCAATAAATTGATTATATAAAAATTTAGCTTTCAGTATTCCTGAAAACTATTTACGGATTTTGAATTCAATGCAGTTTTTGTATTCATAGTTAAATTTATTATAAAAGGTTTTGAGATTTATAATTTTACCAAATAAGCTCCATATTGTGAATATGCTCCATATGAACACAGCCAATTGCCGTTTTACACTTGCGTATGTTCAGAATGTATATGCCTTGTCCTAGAACATATACGCATGTATACCCGAAGGTCCACATGCGTATATTGGATGACTTCCGGGAGCCTACAGGACAAGAGCCCGCAAACCTGCATAGATTGCTGCTGTAATATCAGAGAAATACTCGTATTTGGGTGTGCAATAATCATTTTTTTAAAGGAAATCGGATGATGTGCCTGACGCTCACGAGGTATTGATTACTTATATTATTAATCAACATTTAATAAAGATAAGGTTATTTGCTAATAATAACTCTTGGTAAAACTGCATGATCTTACAATAATCGATTATAATGAATAAATTATAATTAAGTCAAGTGCGTTAACCGCTTTGTAAGTGTAATGTGAATAATCGATTCCAGAGTCCCCCTGAATTACTCCCCTCCTTCACTAAGCCGCGCTAATCTTCCTGCGCAATTACAGTAGGCGCCTCTGTTCTTCAACTGCCATTATAAGTATTCCAAGTCGTCCTGAAGGTCTGGCCTCAAGGCGGCTGTCCAATAACCTCTCTACACTTTACCGACTTTTATAGGATTCATATTTTTCTTTCGATTCAGCCGCTTCCTTGAACATATGGTCGCAACAATAATCCATAAATTTTAACTTAATACATTTCGTTCGACACACATAGGAGAGCTCAAGTAGGTAGTATTCTTCCTACGATGAATGATGTTGGTGGAAATATATGTAGTAGTCATATACGTTTATGAATTGAAGATATTGCAAGTGTTTCTTAACTTGCCTTTTGAAGAAAGACTTTAACTTGACCTTAAGTAATGTAGTATACTCATAATTCAGATTCCCCAGGTTTCTTAATTATGAGTATACTAAATATATACTTATTTGAATTTATTATTTTCATAACATTAATATTAAATTAATTTCATAGCAAAATAACATTGAATCAAACATTACGCTATATGTAATTGCGTTTCGGTAAATGTCATTTACGCAAGAAGGCGGACGAAATTGAGGTTGCATCAGTAAAGGAACATACACAAACGGAAATTGAAGAATGTCACATGTATATTTAAAAATCCACTTAGTTCTATCTAAGCAACTAGGGACTTGCAGACTAGAAAGATAAGAAAAAGGTAATTAAATAAAAAAATGGAACAAAATTACGCTCAAAGATTCTTTGATTTTTCGTTCATAATTTTTATATAAATTTTAACTTCAGTATTTTTTGGAACAAGTTTAAAATAGCTTAAAAGTACGTGTATCCGATAATTTAAAACATTCATATCATGTTTCACTTATTATTAAACAATAGTAGATTACTTTATTAATAATTCAATAAAATTTTAAATCCTTATTATCCATACATTTATCTTCATTATGCTGGCTTAGATATTAACGAGTACGCTCATTCATTAGACCTTTTGACTATAATTCCAAAGGCAATATTTAATTTTCCAATTATCGGAAAATGATTGCAGAATTACCGGTAAGTAAATTAAGGTAAATTTGATCAGGTATAGCGAACCCTAGTCAGAATATCAACAGACGACCATTTAAGCGTTCCAATATTTGCGAAAGTAATAAACATAATTAAATGTGTGATAAATATTAATTATTTATTTTAATCTCCAAAATTTATAGTCAGAATGTGAATCTTTTAAAATTCTCATCTGATATAAACAAATCTCTAGAAATTCACTACAATACATATAAATTACGTATGTAAATATACCACTTATTGAAGTATTTATTATTTTAACAATGATGAGTTATAACACGTGAATTTTTCAAAATGAAATATAAAATGACATACATACTCGAATTGCATAAAAATCCAGCGCATATCCAACGTAGCATACATAGATGTTTCTTTTAAATTCCAAATAAATATTATTCCTACCTCTATATATTAAATGAATCATTAGACAGTTCGTCGATTGATATCAGAACCCAATCATTATTTTGTCATTGCTTTTTAGATTCATAAAAACAAAAGAATGCGGAAATACGATAAAATACTGCAGTCTGTAAAAATGTAAACATTTTTTTCTTAATTATATTAAATAAAAAGTTAAAATATTTACTTTTAGAAAAAGGATTATTCTTCGAGTATTTTAGTATTTTTAAATTAAATAACACTTGCATTGAACATAAAAATACTGAAAGCATGTAATCTTCTCATACGGATAAATATTTACATTTCTCTTTTTTTCATAAAAAAGATCATTAGAGAATTACTTAACAATGCCCCTTTTATTGATGTAAAGTGTACGTAAAATACTTCAAAATCAGTAAAACAACTATATTGTTATAAATTAATATCAATTTAATGAAGATAAGATTATAAGCTGATAACTCCTGGTAAAACTACATAATCTTACAACAATCGATTATAATTAATAAATTATAATTTGGATGCTTAAATAATATTTTTTATTGTTTGATACAAGGTCATAGTTATTGAATACAGTTTGAATCTGAAAATTATTAAGGATCAAGGAATTAGTGTGCATTATTTTGGCACACGTTTCGCCGAAGTACTTTCATAAAGTCTAAATACACCGCACAAGAATGTCATGTTTGAATTTCCGTGCAAAGTGTCTTGCATAGAACCGTAGACACTCACCCGAGAGTATGTAAAGCAATTTTACATCTTTTGCTACGCTACCGGCATTCGCAGAGAAGCGATTGCATATTATTGATAATAACACACTTAGAGGGTGCTTTTATATTCCGCACTTAAACTTCTGCCCTTACATACTTCCTTCGTCGAAAATCAATATTACTGTTATAGTGATATTACGAGTATTTTACCGGCTCATAATACTTTTTAAAAGTATGTTTATGTGTGGTATATATAGGGTCCGCCATCTAACGTTTTTTTTTTCAACTAGTGCTTTTTTCGTGAATGGTAACACTTAGCTCATGTCTGATTTGACAGATAATTAGTTTTATCCTTCCGCTGAACGAATATGGTTGTGTATACGCTTGAACAACGCTGGGAAATATTGCGACATTACTTTGAAAATCATGGTAATGTTGCAGAATGTGTGCGAAAATTGCGTACGGATTTTGGAAGAAGAGAATCACCGTCAGCTCCGTATGTTCGTTATCTTGTGAAAAAAGTGAAAGAAACTGGCATCCTCATCGATAAACCAAAGCGTGAAAAGCCAAAAACAGTGCGTACACCCGAGAATATTGCTGCTGTGGTAGAAAGTGTGCGTGAAGCGCCATCAATGGCGCTTCCATGCGGCGCGGCCATGTTGAATGAATTTTTGTTCACAAAAATTGGCAACATTTGGTTTCAACAAGATGGCGCTACGTGCCACACAGCCGAAGCAACACTCGATGTTTTGCGCCCTGTTTAAAAAAAAAACGTTATTTGGCGGACCCTTTACAATGATATATAATAACGAGATATAATTAGGTACGAAACAGACTCGTTCCAATTCAGCAATGGACCGGGTGATAGTGGCAACATCAAGTCAAGATGCATTTTTTTACTTTACTCGTAATTTATTGAGTTTAGTGTTTTCATTTAATGAATCTATAGTACATTAAAAATATTATTAGATTAATCTGAATATATTTTCAGTATATTCCAAAAAGATATAGACTTATTTTTAACCTAGGCGTTAAAATAATCACAGATGATCGAATTCACGAGTTTTTATTGCATCACTAAATGTTTTAATTGTGACTTTATCATTCTCAACTGGCTTTCTAGAACGTGGTGCATCCTCAACATCAAAATTACCCCATAGAAAATTTGCAGACCAGTTTTGGGAATAGCGTTTTGTCAATACATATTTTTCATGCACATCGAATATTTTTTCTTAGTAAACTAACTTTTTGATAGTAATAAGTAGAATACGACGAAAATGCTTTTTTTTTACTAAACATATTTCAATCGCTGAATAAAACGATATTTTTCACCAATAAACGTTTCTATACCAGGAATCAAATTAAAGAATAAATATGCGGGTTAGTGAAAAGTTGACTGTCAGAAAATATAATTAATTCCTCTGTGAAAAATCGAAATTAATTTCAAAACAACCTACTACTGTGTAAGCAACTTATTGCCAGTTATGTTGTTACAGCGAAATATTCTTTACTGAATAGAATATGGGCATTTAAAAATGCTTTACGATTGTAATTTGGAAAAATCTCTTAACTGATCCCATTTAATCCATTTGAATAGTCTTGGATTATCTAAAGAATATTTGAGTTAATATTTTAAGTATGCATTACTTTCAGCCGAACTCTATATAAAAAAAGAATAATGTTTTGTGCATGTTTTTATTAAATACAAGTATTAATTTGTGTAAAAATGAATGGCTTATAATCGCACTTTCACTGAATGATATTTTTTTTCGAGGATTAAGAACGTTGCTGGCCTATAAATTAATGTTGTAGTTATATCAACACCGAATTGTGCCATATTAAAATACGTGCTATGGAGAGATCCATGCTCGGAGTGTCAATAAAAGATCAAGTATACTCATATACTCAAGTAGTGGATGCTACCCAACGAATGGGCACAATCAAGTGGCAATGGGCAGGACATATCTGTCGAAGAGACGACGCTCGATGCGGAAGAAAAGTAAACGAAGCATTGGACGATCCCTGCAAGATGGACTGACGACATAGGAAGAAAAGCGGGAGTGACCTGGATGCGGAACGCGGAGGATCGAAGAGGGCGGAGACTCATGAGGGAGGCTTACGTTCAACAGTGGACGAGTACAGGCTGATGATGAAAATACGTTTTAAAAAAGCTTGATTAAAATAAAATATTTCTCTTTTTCGGGTATTTTTTTTGCATCCGATAATATGATTTAAAAGTCTTACAGTGCGTGGAAATAAAAAAAAACTTAATTAACCCGAAGGAATTAATGCGAAGTTCGGGCACAGTTTTTGGTTTCAATTTTATCGAATGAAATTCGTAAATGCATTAAATCGAGATTTCGGCCATTTCAAATGGAAAAAGTTTTATTCCCGTCGCAAATAAAGTGTCGAGGGCGACCGGAAGCTTTTTACAAGAGCCACCTGGGTCTTAATGAATAAACAAACACCTGGGCACACAGATATGACATTTAATACTTATAATTAAATATTTAAGTGCGAGGAAGTATAATATTTATGTACTCGTACACATATTTAATACATACCATGAGTCAAATTGGCAGAACAGTAAATACCGTTATAGACGAGTCAAAAAGCAGTCGCGGTATTTAAGGCATTTAAACATTGCTGCATTATCTTCATAAGAAACAATAAATCAAGATAAGTGAAAGAGACTTGTATTTCACTGAACATAAGTGAGTCAATAAAAATGTATAAATTAATTTTAAACATAATTATTAAGCGAAGTTAAGAAAAAGTAAGTGGGGTTTTTTCTGACTAAACGCTAGCAAACTACTTTATTTTAAATTAATTTAATAGACCTTTAGTGTAATTAAATCATAGTAGTCATATTTTTAATATAATGATATGCGCCACAATGTGTGATTTTTTTGCCTTGATGACTTTTCGTCGATGGTGTGGACATCAATCCTCGCCACGTTTCGAAAAACGATCGTTAAAGTAACACAGAATGTCCATAAATATGTAAAAATATATTCTAAGGTTAAAGATTATCGTGGTAGAATTTCCCGAGTGATGGCCTCTGTCCCTGTATTTCAAAAAAGGCCAACTTCCTCGACTAGGGGTTTGCTTCCAGCTCCACATTCGACGATGCAGTAGTCACATCTCTCTAGCAGTGTGGGAAACATGGCTAAAATAAAGTTTTGTTACAAAGCTCTCCGTCGAAAGTAGAACGAACTTGTAACCAACAAAACAAATGGTTCTAATGGTATTGCGATCAAGGAATTCAGTAATGTATTTCATTGTGTTCTAGTGAACAAGTACAAATACACTTTTTACCGCACACATCATCATCCAAGCAATCATGCATACCGTCAAAGACTTCATTGGTGGTCCACAATCCTTTGCCGGTGCTCTCGTTGTTTTATTATTATTTAATGTTAATAATAATAATTCGCTTGAATTTCTTGCCGTATCCTAAATCAGTCACAGAATTAATAAATATGGAAATAAATAAATGGCGACAGCGGAATAATTAAATCTGCGTATTCTTACAGAATAAATGGCCGTTGTCCGAAGGTCCAGTTTCCTGCGACCCGACCGGCGATGGAGTATGAAAGGGGTTGGAACTAGATTTGATTACGGTCCGGCTCAAACCCTTTCAGATAATCTACATACGATTTCATATTCATAGAACTCTGGTGAGTCACGCGAAGAACTAAAAATGTATAGGCGGAGCTTTTAATTGAGATTTCTGCATGCGGATTACGAGGGTATATAATTGAAGCCCACATGGACATAGCTGGAATAGGGTATAAGGCTCACATGGACATAGCCGGGACGTCCACTTGGACTCAGCGAGCTGCTGATGGGGTGACTGAGCACTCGCTCAGAGTTGGCTGCTTTATATTTGCGTATGGGAACGCGCGAACGCAAATTTCAAACTGAATGATAAAATTGCATTATACTCTTTATTCCGGTCAGAAGATCAAACCGGATGAATTTCTCCATATACATGCTTTTGACTGTATGCTACTGTGAAGTAATAATGTGAATTACGCAACGTGTATAATATTTTTATAGATGATTTACAATAACTACAAATAAAACTATGTTATCTATATTTTTAGCATTCACTTTGAGATCCATTGTAATGTCAAATAAATATTCATTTCGTACCTTGTTTTGACAACTAGTGATTAAACAGTGATCAGAATGATCCATGTTAAAACAAGGTACGAAATATTTATCTATTCAATAAAATAAAACTATATGAAGTAAGTGTTACTTTTTAAAGTTAATATTAAAAACATCTTCTTCTTATACTTTATCTCGGAATTCGTCTTTTTATTACTCGGAATCTGATGATGCTTGCTGTTAAGCCATATTTTAGGAGGTATTCTTGAAAAATTATTTATGGCATCTCATCAGGTAATATGCTCATCACTCTTTTAGATAATATTCTTTCCATGTTATCTCTCCAGTACTACTTTTTTTTCAAGTACATTTCTCAAGCATTCAGCTATAATGTGGCTTTGTTTAATTTAATTTAATATTTGCTTTTCTATCTTTAATGCGTGTCCCCGATATGATACTCCTATATAATTACTGACTATGTTTTAAAGATAAGTATGTAGTTTACTTTTATATCAATAAACCTCAACGATATTCGAAATTGTTAAATATGTTTGTATTTTTATACGCTTTAGTTCGTTTTATTTCTCGACGAATGACGCGCCATATTTAATAATGAGGATTTCAAACCATTCCGGATCCCCTGAGCCCAGTCGTAAAGACTCGGTATTGAACTATTTCATTGCATTGCAGGAATAAAACATGGAAATACGCCGTCCCGCAATATTCCATTCACTTTGTCCACAAAGCGGACTAGGTACAACCTGGGCGTACAGAGAAAGTGAGAGAGTGAACCATTTTACCGAAGTTGTTCTAATGACTGTCTGTTCATTTAACATATTTCATTTTAATCAACAGGTCTGTTTATTGAAAATATTTTTAATAATTTAATTTAAAAATACGTAATAAAAATCACATCATCCCAGAGGGATAAAGAGCCTGGATTAAAACACGGTGGATGATGGGAGTTAAGCGATAGACTGTGCTTTTAAATTATTGCAGATTTGAGTTCACAGTGTATAATATATTAACTTTATTGCGACGATTTTAACACATGGATGAGACTTTGAATGGAGGGGAAATTTTAATGATTTCATTCTAGGATGAGTGTGTAGCGGCGATTCAGCCATGTACTTGAAAAGGGGTTGTGTCGTCTAGTGAGTACACATTTTACTAATCTTCAAATATTTTATAGATATATAGTTCACGGGTTGCTTAAGCATATTTACTCGTACATCAATATAAATGTCTGCCAGTTGCCAAGTTCATGACCTCGTCTCAAGTCCACATCGCGAAGTTTCCTCGAATACATGAAGTATTTATATACGGTACCCGGCGGTCATTCAAGACGATGGAGCTTGAAGGGAAGCCGTTAAGGTCTCGCTTATTACTCATGTAATAAGAGCGAGAGAAAATCTTTTTATTATTCAATAAATTATTAAACCGGAGGAAATGCGAAAATAAATCTAGCGCACGGCCTGGCGGGCGGGATCAAAAGTTTGTTTGGTATTGTTTCGAAGGCGATAAAAAATATTTTTATTTCTGATATTATGGATTTCTAACGACCATTTATAATGGTAATAGGAGCCACGGTCAAAAGCAACGTAATTTTATTCTAGGAAGAGAGAAAGAGAATTTTATTTATAGTGAGAGAGATTCCACCGCAGCCCACTTTGTGTGTGTCGGGTATATAGTCATACTTTATTCCATACAGACCTTTATAAGCGCTTAGAGTGCCGCCCTCGGAACAAAGAAATTTGATAACGAAGTAAAATAACACGCCTGATTTTATATCTGTCCCACGTTTATTTTTTATTTAAACGGACGGGAAAATTCGTAAATATGTATACAAAACTCTATTAATTTCGTGATGCTTGTCAAAAGGAGAACGCGGTGTACTTCTATATAGGCATAAAATTTGAATACAAGATTATTAAAAATGTCCTTTTATTTACAAATATTTCCTAAATAGGCTTTCCTAAGATTCTGCCGGCAGTCATAGCTCCAATGGTAAAGCGTTTGCTTTGCAAACCAAAGGTCGTGGGTTCGATCCCCGACGGAGATTAAAAAAAAAGATTTTTAATCGATTTCTGAGCTCTAAAAATACCCCGGTTGGTGTGAATTTGATCCATCACCCGTAAAATGTCAGTCATAGCCCATCAATTAAAATTGGTGGTAGACGAAAGTCGTCCCGTGAAGACCACCCATTAATAGTAGATTCCTGTAATAATAAAGGATGATGCGTGAATCTCGGGCTGTAGTCTATGACGTTGACGGATCAACACTCCACATACAGCCTTTAGCCATATACACCATGGTAAGCGTCATAGAATTCCACAGATGAGACTTCAAAAAAATTACTATCACCATCTGTCGGTATTCTCCTGTATGTGCTTACATAAAAAAAAAATACTATACAAAGATTGGAAATAAAAAAGTAATAAATACATTAGAATTGTGAAACATGTATATTTTTATATTAAACGTATATATCTACAAGAAATACTATAATAATATTAATTAATTTTAGTATTTTTGTAGGTTAGAAAAATAATGATATAATGACTATAAATTTTGATCGGTTCATTTTGGAAATAATATTCAAAAAAGTAATATTTAATATATTTATAAATAGTCAATTAAATGACACTTCATTACAACAATTAAAAATGCTCACAAGTATATATCTCAAAAATGCATTAGTTAAAAGTTATGATTAAAAATAAAGTCATTAGAGTTGGGATCTATCGCTGTGCAAATATGTCTCTCTGTACACCATACTGTTGTAAATTTAATACGCCATTAAACTAAAGTTCAACATCCTCTCGCTGACTTCCAGTTCGTAGTTCACATATGCGAAAGGGAGTGTTTGCGAAATGACAAGCTTCACCACTATCATAATTGATATGCTTTGAAGTGATGTCAGTTTATCAAAATATTCTATAATTATTCCAGAATTAATTCCTTAAATAAATTCTGAATATTTGTTTTTTTCTTACATGTGTTCGTATCCGAATAACAACACATGCGTTAAAATTCTGTCGTAACTTATCAATCATAACTGTGTTGTGATTCATCGTCGACTCGTAAAATACCCCTTTCAGCAAACTAAGACAATGAGTCTGCGAGCATTATTACGTGTATAGCAATTATGAAATTCTTAGAATAATATACCATTGATGAAAAAAAAAAGTTATAATTTATATTTTGGATTGAGAGGACCCTTAGATCCAAATAGTTAAGATCTTGGAAGGCTATTCATTCAACGAAAAATAATATATTAACCAAATATGCCTTAGATACAAATTTGCCTATTTTTCCAATGTTTTTCAATGAGTTGTCTCTTGACAGTGAGGAAGGCTACGAATTATTTAAAACTGCAGTTTTCTAAACAGAGGCATGGTAAATAAATAAATATTTATTACAAATTTGACTATTTCCTTATTTCTTTCTTTCCTATCTAACAAGCGTGTTATAAAATACTTATAACTGTATAATACCTTAATTGTTGACTTTTAATTCAATTAACGCAGCTCAACCTTTTGGTAGAAGTAAAGAAATTAAGTTTTGTAGTTTCAATTGGTCGTCATTGTTAATTGAGTCAAATTATAATAAATTAATGAAAAATAATAAAAAAATAACACTGTACAAATAATAAATAATGTGACTTTGATTTAAATATTTAAAACGCTAATTTCGTAAATAAATATATTTTATACGTGCTGTTTTATAAAGTATTAGTAATCTAACCACGTGAGAAAGATACAAGATTTCTCAATAATCAATATACACATATCTAATAATATAGTTTCAAGTAAGCGAGTGCGTTACTACTCGCCAATGTTTGTTCCAAGTGGTTGCCTTCATAACAAAAACTTCAGACAACGAAGTAAAATAACAGGGTTGCTTTTATTTCTGTCCCATTTGATATTCTACTAACGGATATTCCAGGCCGCATGTCAAACTCTATTGCGATGAGGCTATTTTGACATAATCAATAATGCGAAGGTTCTAGTCCTACCACAAAACACATTTATTTTTATGGAGATATTCTCAATCGAAAATAAAATCATGTATTACGCATACTTTTGTGAATTAAATAACGCAGTCTACGGTTTATGAAAAAAAAAAAACAATTTCGCGTATTATCTCTCGCTAGTTGGATTTTTTTAAATTGTGGTCCATAGAGGCCTCCCAACCTTTCAATTTATACATATTCATACTAATATACATCACTAGGAATTTATCAAAGCATTGTTCTAAAAGCGATCCCATTTTATATTAAAGGTTATTTGTACACTAAACTAAACGTGGCTGTAGAGTGATAAAAAAATATATCTTAAAGTTGTTTTTGTTTTTGTCATTTTTTAGCTTGAGCATTAGCATCGATAAAATTATTATCAGGAAACTGTAATACACGTAAGAAGCGCAATTTTCCAACGAACTTTAATAATCCAGGTCAAATCCATGATATCCTCTTACTAAGAAGAATTTCTTCACCTTACATAAATGCCGTTCATGTATATTCAATGAACGGAGTGAAGTTATATTTATTTTTCTCAATGTTTTTATTAAACGATTACAAGTCTTATGAATATGTATATCTAAAAAAAAACTCTCCATGACTACTAAATGACAGCTAGTGTATCGCCTCCATTCTTCTTTCTGGCTGTGAATCTTGACATCTAAAAAAAACCAATGCAGCCGTATATTTATGTATTTTGAAAACAGATTCCTGCGTAGGATACGCGAAGTACGATTATGTGACTTTGTGAGTATGTGAGGAAGTTGAAACTGGTTAGGACGAGCATTTAACAACAGAAGCTATTTGTTTCAAGTCCTGGAAAGTCGTCGGGAACTACAAGTATACACAGAATATTTGGCTGAGCTCCGGGAGGCAGAGCTGACATGGGATGAGGCGAGGACCATGGCGCCTGAATGAGATTCAAGGCAAGGAGGTTCGCGACAATCATCAGGGGAGCGTACATGGAAATGATGATGATGAATGATAAAACATGAAATAGCGTTATTGACATTGATTTAAATATGCTCGTCAATCTTGATATTATGTTAGGATTATGTTTAAAGTATATATAATGCGTTTTTGTTGCTTTTATATATTTTTTCCATCATGGCAATAAGAAATCATTTCCTTTTTGATGAAATTAATATTTATTATTTTTAACGATGCAATAAAAAAAATGACGCCTCCATTGGTATGCTTAACGGTCATTTTCACTGTACACGGTAAATTGTTTATTGTGGTGATAGTAATTGTAAAGAGTGTACTCCTGAGGTCCGCATTAGCTGGCGAGGACATTTCGCTTTATTCGGCCACAATCAATTGAGGGTTTGCTCGGAGGACCCCACGACCGGCCGGAACAAAGACCCGGGTAATTTATTCAGATTATGTTTCGCTGGATATTCTTTATAATGTTAGGGCCGAGAATTGAATTCGTGAGCCGGGCACTTTTGTTCGTGACGTTTATGCCATTGGCGATATTGTGCTCTGGCGCATTGAACGCCTCAATCTAAACATTGTTTATCGGGGGCAGTGAATGTGGGCCGTTCACGCGATCCTGTAAAAGATTAAGTCATTTTATTTGCCGCAGAGCTGATCTTAAGATTACAGCGTTACGTACACACTTTTTATTTCACTTTCGCTATGCTGCGGTTGAGCTTTTTTTATTGCTTATTTGCAGTGGAACGTTGGATTATACGATCGAACTTATGGATTAATGTTGAACATATTTATGTAATGGCTATGGAGTACAAAACGTAATATTATTTATTTATTTTATTACACGTGCTTACATGTGTCATGCTTCCATGATTTTCTTCAAGATAAATTTGACAACAAAATGTGTTATCTTGTCTACAACTCGTCAGACAAACAGCAGATAGTAGTACCTTTTTGTATAGAGGCACGAAAAATGCTAGATGAATGAGTGACGACAATTTTTGGTGTTCTTGATATGGAACAGCTATGGGAAGAAAAAAAATACTTTTATGGAAAATCTAGTAATACCATTTAAAATACGTTATTTTGTCTTATACAATATCACTTTTGAGAACATGTAATTGCATAATTGTTGTCTATACACAAAAAAAAATTACCATCCCTGAGTACTTAATACGTAAATAATTGATATATATTACAGTTTGTAATTTTTGTACATGTTTGCCCCATTTAACTAATATAATTTTATTTAAGCCTGAATTTTAGTTAATTTCATTTATTTATTTAAAAAGTCAGGGATCATGATAAATTTTCTTGAGTAGAATGATGTTGACAGATAAATATTCCTCACAAAGTGTTTAATCATCATTCAAACGACAACAAACAGAATTTATGGGAGACGTCTTTCTTATTGCGCATCTCATTAAAGTAATCAAATTTATACGATTATAAAAATTCCTTCAATCTTCACACATCCTTTACACAGCGCATCGTCTAGCCAACATGAATACGCAATCAAAGAGGCTAAAACCTTCTGCTGGTATCTACTCTCCTTCGTGTGCTGGCTTTTTTTTTTCAAAATGTAATATATGGATATTTAATTAGCATTTTTTTACTTATTTAAAGTTCAGTCTACAGTGTGTTAATTAATTGTTGAAAGATATATTTGAATAATATTATGCCTTATAATAACTTTCTGTTTATTAAGGTCAATGCCCGAAAACCTTATTAATGTGTACACAAAGATCAATCCTCTAAACTAAATTGTACTGAGGTATAAAGACTTGTCATCAACAAAGGGAACTCGTTTTCCGCGCATATATTCGTCTACATTGTGCTATAATCCAGGTGTACTGCGTACAGTTCAATTCAAAAACCAATTCATCACATTATTGTTTATTAGAAATATTTTCAGTGTTTTTATGTACTTGAATATGTATTATGAGGCAAAGGCCAAATGAAGAGAAAATGAAGGGGAGCATTCCACACTACTACGGAAATTTCTTTTAATAATTTTATAAAAAAAAGTATATATTTGCTATTGAATTGTAATTGTCTATTACAATTCTTTATTATCTACAATAACTTCCCAGTCAGATATTTATGACAAAAAAAATAACACTCCATATAAATTATAACAGTAATATCTATATATATAAAAGAAAGTCGGGTTATAACGGTTTTTATAACTCAAGAACGGCCAAGCCGACTTGGCTGAAAATTGGTGGAAAGGTAGCTTAAAACCCACAAATGTATATAGGATACTCAAAATTAATTTGATTAAGAAAAAATATTGAACATTTACGTAAACATGTTTTCATACAAGACTATTGTAACTTGACAGCTGTCAGTTTAGACGGTGTTGCCATGGTCAGCAACATAACTAAAAATGACGCAATAGTAGGTATTGTAAGTAGGTACCTACGTAAGGTACGGAATATTTTGAAACAAAAAAAAAAAAAAAAAAAACAAAAGGCAGGAAAAAAGACAAAACAAAATAAATATTAGTGAAGATATCAGTTTAATATTTTATTTGTTAAAAATGTTATAACAAAAAGCAAATGGAAAGGCATCTTCTTATTATTTTAGTTTTTATAACTCAAGAACGGCCTAACTGACTTGGCTGAAAATTGGTGGAAAGGTAGCTTAGAACCCAAAAACGTCCATGGTATACTCAAAATTGATTTGATTAAGAAAAAATATAGAACATTTACGTAAACATGTTTTCATACAAGACTATTGTAACTTGACAGCTGTCAGTTTAGACGGTGTTCCCATAGTCAGAAACATAAATAAAAATGACGCAATAGTAGGTATTGTAAGTAGGTACCTACGTAAGGTACGGAATATTTTGAAACAAAAAAGAAAACAAAAGGCAGGAAAAAAAAAAACAAAATAAATATTAGTGAAAATATCAGTTTAATCTTTTATTTGTTAAAAATGTTATAATAAAAAGCAAATGAAAAGGCATCTTCTTATTCTATTGTGTTATTTTTATTTTTTATTATTTTCTCTATTTATTGTATATTTATGTATACTATTCTAAATATATGTTTCTAAATATTTGTAAAAAAATTGGAATTTCGATTCTGTATATCTATATATATAAAAGAAAGTCGGGTTATATTTGTTTTTATAACTCATGAACGGCCAAACCGACTTGGCTGAAAATTGGTGGAAAGGTAGCTTAGAACCCAAAAACGACCATGGGATACTCAAAATTGATTTGATTAAGAAAAAATATTGAACATTTACGTAAACATGTTTTCATACAAGACTATTGTAACTTGACAGCTGTCAGTTTAGACGGTGTTCCCATAGTCAGAAACATAAATAAAAATGACGCAATAGTAGGTATCGTAAGTAGGTACCTACGTAAGGTACGGAATATTTTGAAACAAAAAAAACAAAAGACAGGAAAAAAGTCAAAAAACAAAATAAATATGAGTTAAAATATCAGTTTAATCTTTTATTTGTAAAAAATGTTATAACAAAAGGCAAGGAATCTGACAACTGATATTATTATTGTCTATGGTTACATAGATATTTTGAAGTCTATCGGTTGACGTTTTGTTTCAAGAACTTTCGAGTTTCTGTTAGCTTAATGTGCCGATATTTGCGACCAAAACGATCGAATCTTTCACGAATAAGCCATCATGGAACTAGGGATTGAAACATTACGAATGTAAGGCAGTGATTTGGTGGTTTTTGGCATCCTAACCTCGAATACCAACGATGAAATTGCGCGCTTTCAAGTTTGGTACAAAGCGATTTGGCGTATATTCGCAATCCCTTATCACGAACTTCATACTGCTGTTGTGCATTTGGCGGTGCATCTGGAGAATGGTCATTGGGTATATTTTACGGCTTCAAATGTTGTTCAACGTGCTGAGACACCTCCAGCGACAACATTGACAAGTCTCTTTACGATATGCCAAAGCGATCCGTTTGCACGAACTCTAGAATGGACGAGGATTTAATCCGACATTCAAGGTATTTATTTATTTATTTTTGTACTTACACACAATCTAATTAACAGAATAACATACTACACTTATTGCTTTGAATTATGTATGCTAATTCTTAAAAAAAGTGTTTATAAATCAGTAATATTGTCTTTGCTTTTGATTCTGTAGATACAAGGACAGATTCACCATCGAATCGGATCATTCCAACCTCTCGAAGATGCACAGCATAAATTTGTACAAATATACTTCAATGACAATATGGAGGAAGAGCTTGATCGAGGTCTACAAAGTCGTGATCAGAGCGGATAAACGACTATCTGGTACACACGTCGTGATACTGGGCAACTACAACAGATATCTGAAACACGTCGTTCATATGACACGTTGCAATACCCACTGATGTCTTGGCACGAGAAGATGGATATTATTTCAATATCAAATGAAAAATCCATTGAATGGTGAGTAATCAATATATATATAATCAATATCATAGTTTTGATTCCGTCATGACATACATTTTTCAGTGCTTGGTTTTGCTTTTAGGTTTCCAATAAATGACCAATTACACTGCTTATTACCAGGAAAATAACAGACTTAAAGATTAAGATGTTTTTTAGAGAAAATTGGACAAATAACCGGCAAACGATTTAAAATCATTTATCTTCACCCCTTTATAATTATGCTACAAATATGGATGTTAGCTTTACATACAAAATTAAAAATCTATTGTCTTAATTTCAGGTGAAGAAACTACCAAGAATCTAAGCTCGATGAATTATAACGCATATCGTTTGACGATTCGTCGAAATGCTGACAACTACTTGCTGAAGTTTCGTCGATTACTGCAATATAATTCAACCAGACCAAATATATGATATCATATGTACCGAAAAATTCAACTTAATAAAATCCAAAATCTGCTCATTTATTGCCTTTCGGGTGAAACAAAGTTCACCGGATCAGCTAGTTATTGATATAAGTTTATTAGTAGTGTACATCGCACGAGCGAACATTAAATTTTCTTCATATGAAGCAATAAATCAATTATAGAAATAATACGAATTTATGACGTTTAGAAGTGATTAAAT